>APFE030189173.1:98171-108211 GCA_000404065.3 Pinus taeda
CCTTTAATCAAGGGATAAATTCCTAAATCAAGGGAGAAAATAATTGCATGATCTCACAAAGACTTCAAGTTTAATTTTTCATAATTAATTAACTCATGGAGATTAATTAATTAATATTTTAAATTGATGTTAAGACCAAAATTAATTTTACTTCCTATAGATAGATTAGGGACTACTATAAATAGGAAGGGACCCATAAATGCTATTTTTAGAACTTTCTATTTTTAGAAGTTTCACCTCTCACCCAAGGTGGCCAATGACCTCACTGGCCAAACTACTATTTTTAGACATGCTATTTTTAGCAGGTCTATTTTTAGCACATTCTAAATTTAACATTTCTTGTTGCATATTTTTCAACACTGTTTTCTTTTGACTCTAGAAAAGTGAAATGTATGGGATTAATTAAGGACCTAGCCATCACTTTGTCTCAACTGCCCATGAAGAGCATGATGATGGATATTGTGGTAGCAGATGTGCCCCCCAAGTTTGGCATGTTGCTTTCCAGAGGCTGGATCAAGAGATTAGTTGGAACATTGCAAAATGATCTATCCTATGCTACAGTCCCAGTTTTTGGAGGTGAAAATAGGATATTCTACAGAGAGGCTCAGTTGGCTTATATTATTAGTGATGAAAGGAATCCCACTGATTATCCCATCTATGTTGTCGACACTGATTTTGGAGCTTGTTTTCTTCAGATTGAAGAATCTCAGTTGGCCTCCACACAGCTTAAGAAACCAGTTTGCCAGATCACAGAGGAAGAAGGCCCACAGATTTGGGACATGTTATTTGATGGAGCTTGTTCTAAGGAAGCTGCAGTGGCAAGTGTAGTCCTTGTGTCCCCTGCACAAGAATGCATTCATTTATCTCTCATATTAAATTTTCAGGTCACAAATAACGTAGAAAAGTACGAAGCCTTGATGTTGGGCTTAAATGCTGCTAAAGAAGTGGGCATCAAAGGTCTGAAGGTGTTTGGAGATGCAGACCTTATCATTTAGCAGGTGAACAAAACCTTCCAAGCAAAACATCCAAGGCTGAAAGCATACAAAGATGAGGTGAAATATAGACCATCTTTGCCTGACAATGTCAAATACTGGAATTTTTTTGAAGAGGATGATGAAATTAATAGGATTTTACAAGTCTTTGATGAATTTGCTGAAAGTCATCAGAAGAAGATCAAAGAAACCTTTGATAGAAAGGTAAAATGGGACAATTTTCAGTTTGGTGACTGGGTTCTCAAGTGGGATGCATTGAAGGAAAATAAGGGAAACCAAGGTAAATTTTCTCCCTTATGGATAGGTCCATTTATCATCGCTCAAGTTCAAAGGAGAAACATTTTCACTCTACACAATTTAGAGGGGGAAGGTGTTTTTCATAGCCTAGTAAATGGGCAGTTCTTCAAACTTTATTTCAATTAAGGCTTTAAAGCCTTGGTATTGTAAACATGTTTCTTTTCAATTTTTCTTTTGTTGCAAAATAGACTCCATGCCCAATGGAACACTAGAAGGAAGATTTGATTTTGGTTTTACAGGAAAGGCATTGTTATGTAGTTCTTGAAACCTCACAGGGAGGCTTTCATCCCCAGAAGGAGCCAGTGTTAGCCTTGATGGAAAATGGCCCAAAAATGGATCCAAATATGCTCTTTAATACTCCCGAATTCTTCAAAATTTTCCTAAGGATAATTCAAAAATCACAACAATCGCATGCCAAGATCCCTTGGAAGGGTGGAAAAATACTATTGGGAGGCTAAAACATGTAAAAACAGTGAAAAACCATGTATTAGAGGCATACACAGTCAAACACGTGTCAGCTGTTAGATCTGGTCGATCAGTGACCTAGATCTATTCGGAAAATCACAATCGGACAACATAAAGGAGGACTTAAGGTTGGGCAGAAGACACCCTCGATTAGTGATCTTCGATGATCGGATCAGCGGGTCACAGTCGGCTGCGGAAAACAGGCGGATTAAGGGTGGACCTAATGGAACTTGCGACGATAATCAGTGATGCAACGTGGACTGTAGATCAAGCACGTAGATCGACAACCCATATCACATCGCAGGACCACTATCGGGGATTAACAAGGAGCACTAGCAATGGCCCTGGGCATGAGAAATATGCGATTGTGATCAGATCGCATCGCTATATCATAGTGGAGCATCACCATGGGGCGGGGCCTATGCACAGGTATATGTGCGACCCGACAAACCAGACCCGATGGTGTTATAAATATTATTTCATAAGATTTCAGGTCCGCAGGAAGACCATTTTCAATGCATTTTCGTAGTTTGACATATTTTAACCAAATAGAAAGGGAACCTCAGAGCAACACTGATGCAATAAGACCTAGACCCAAAAGGGTTCAGGAATGAAAATATATAATATTTTCAGGTCTGCCAAAGCCATTTTTCAATGTATTTTCAATGTTTTGATGCATTTCTAAAGAAAACAAGGGACAAGCCATTTGCGATTTGCGATAGCAACTTAGAAGGAAAACCTGATAGAGGAATAGGCCATGTTTAAGGACTTTTTAAGTCTGAAATGTTGAGATCTTGGTGGGATTTCTCACAGTTGCAGCGTTTTTTGTTTAAAACTGAAAACAATCATTGTTCACATTTAAAAGGATTACAGAGGTTCGAAAACCCATTCCATTGCAAAACAGAGGTCGGGAAACAGAGGCTGAGAAATAGTTGCCAGGAGATAGAGGCCGAGAAGTGATCATGGGGCATAGACAACACAACTCATCCAAACCGACAAATGATCATGGAGCATCACTTGCACGAGCAAGCTCCCAGACAAGGCAACAAGTTACCGGAAATCGGTTACCCTGCTGTCATAAGAAGAAACCTCTGAGCCCACGCTTGCCTAGTCAGGGCATCAAATAGTTAAAAAGACAGAGGGATAGATTAAGACACTTTGACCCTTTGAGAGCTTAGGAGCATTGTAAAAGGCCTATAAATGGCTGAAAGTTAAATGTTTGAAGGGTTCAAATTCTGGAGACTGTAGATACTCTGTTCCTTGCAGCTTCTCATCTTCATTCTAGTAATACAAGCTTCTTTTGCTATTACATGTTCAATATCCATTTCTCTTCTATTCTAATCTTGCACTTGGATAGTCTATTCATGATTTCTTCTATGTCTAATGCCAGATAACTGTCATCTTATCTATCAATTGATAAATTGGATTTGCAATTGAATAGGTTATTCATGTTTTCTTCTGTGTCTAATGCCAGATAACTATCATCTTATCTCTGCATTGATAAATTAGATTTGCAAGCTTCATTTACTTCCTGTAGCTAGCCATTCACATATGTTTATGTATGCATCTACCGGTATAGTCAGTATTCTCCATCTATCCATTGAATCTATAAACTATTGAGCATTAGTGGTCTAAAGACTTGTCAAGATGAGGGTGTTCATGCATGTATGGAGTGAAAACATAATTAAAATGGTTATTTAGATTGATCCAAACCTTCATCCATCCCAATAGTTCAGAGAACAATATTGAAGATTAAATGTTACTAGGCATCTCCGAGTTGCAACCTAGGAGAGTTTCCTAGAGTGATAACATGACTACTTGATAAAGATATAAACTGGATGTGATAGAATGCATGGAATGTGTTAACAGATGTGACAAAATGTAGGAATCAGTTCAAAAATGATGTATGATGGCAATTCACACTGTAACAGGTCTATTCATAGGTAACAAAGTAATGGCATAGAAGAACAGGATGACAGGACAAAGGATTTCAGATCAAAATCAAGCAATTGAATAAAAAGAACGATTTAATTTGTATACATTGTTTCACCTAGTCCAAGTAGCATATACAAGTAGGTTCATAGAACAAAAGGAGTGTATACATATGCACACACTTTCACAGAAGGAAAAGTGTGTATGGGATGGAAAATTAAGGTTAAAGAATACCAAGGGTTAATACCATCATATTAGCCCATAATATTGAGCAGAATAATGGTTACTTGATCCTGTCTAAGAATACCATAGGTTCTAAGTGTTGTTTTAGTCCGAGGTGTTGAAAAAGGCTCTAATTATATAAGGAGGTGAAGACCAAAGTGTGAAGTAGTGCAAGCAATGAATATCTTATGAAGAGTTATATCAAAAGAAAATATGCATGTTATGGGCTTATGATGCTTTGATTGATCTATATTAAGTATGCAACTGAGTATTTGATGATGGATGATATCTAATGATGGATCGGGATCATAAGACTTGAAATGACTTAAAATTATGTGATCTGATAATGGATAGGCTATATATGAGTGCTAACAAATGTTTTTTCCTTTATATTCTATGATCTGGGTATATTTGAAGTCTAGAATAGCTGCAAAGTTATAAGTTATTATTTTCAAATCTATGCACTTGTTCGCCTTGGTGAAGATGTGTATACACGTTGGTTCGACACTTCCAAGTAGCATATGCAAAAGAAAAGCTTGTTGTTTAGAGATGACTGATCCATCTTATCAGTGTTGTTGTTTTACTGTTGTTTGTCAATGATGCCTTATTTGGATATGAAATAAAATTGATTGTATAAGGAGAATGAGTATAGTTGATTGTTTGATTGAGTAAGAAGGGTTTTTGTTTAGAAATGACTGATCTATTTGGTCAATGTTGTTATTTCTCTGTTGTCCATTAATGATGTCCTCTTGATTGATATGAGTTAAATGATCATGTATGAAGTAGTTTTGATTGAATGTTGAAGTGAATGAAGTTATGAATAGTGATTGTGATTGAAGATGAGAAACAATTATGTGATTGGTTCAAAATGTTATAGTAGATCAGATTATAGCTCAGGTTTCTCTTCAGAAATGCAGTAGTCAGGTTTTCAGTATTTTAAGTTCTATATGCAGGTTTCTCTACTAAAAGAGCGTATACACGAGGGTTGACTTAAGTGAAGTAGCGTATGCATTTTGGTAGTTGAATGATCAGGATTGCAATTGATTCTAGTTGTTGATGCAATGTTCTGAGTTTAGATATGTGTTTTGGTTACAATGACTTGACTCTTCCAGTTGATTGGTTGAATTTTGATTAAGTGTCGGTTGATTGAGTTTTGAATAAATGGTTGATTAAGAGATTGATGATTGAGTTTTAGATTTGATGAGTTTCAATGATTGATTGATTTAGTTGTGGTTGATTTAGAGATTGATGATTGGGTTTTAGTTATATCAGGTATTGATGATTGGGTTTTAGTTATTGGTTGGTGCAGATGTATTTGATGGTTGTATTGTAGTGGTGATTGATTTTGAGTTTCAATGTTACTGATGGGTCCAGTATGAAAATTTGATGAAACGTCTCCTACATATTGTGTTGTTTTTTACCAAGAGTATCCGGTCTAAAAATTTATGAAATGTGGTCCTTGGAGGATATTAAGGGTTGGAGTTGTTTAGTCAATTTGGTGTGTCCTAAATTGCTACATAAGTTATCAATCTGGTAGTTGTAAACTGATGAAGTGTAGTACACTGTACATGCTAGACAACCCTTTTCTTACCTCATTGTTTTCAGTTTTATCTTGTTTTTGGGTTTTGTTCTTGTTGGTCTCCTAAAGTGTTTTAATGCAATGGAAATCCCAGTCTAAAGTTTTAAGAATACTTTTAAAGATCAAGTGTGGATGTAGAATTGAAGACAATGTTTATGCTTCTTATGATAATTTCCAAACTTAGAATTTAAAAGATCTCAAAAAATGTTGTCTACAAAATCAGAACTTAAATAAGAGTGTGAAGAAGCAGCTACATAAACCAAACTAAAAATGAAGTACTAAAAATGAGGTTACTATCTCTGCTGTCCATCCTAATTGCAGAATTGAAATCTAATAAACTGTTGCACTCAAAACCAAAAAGTAAAGAAACTGGAAGCTAGTCAATGATTTCACCCATAATCACAATATTTCGTCAATTAACTTCTAAAACAGGGTTAAGCTAAAGACTTCGGAAATATCATCATATGGCATGAAAAGAATGACATATAATTTGCACATTAATGAAAGCAAAGTCAATTAGTTCATCTATAATCACAATATTTCGTCAATTAACTTCTAAAATGGGGTTAAGCTAAAGACTCCAGAAATATCATCATATAGGATGAAAGAACTGACATATGAACTATCTACTTGCAGACTAATGAAAGCAAAAATCAATTACGTCACCTATAATCACAATAGCTCGCCAATTAACTTCTAAAATGGGGTTAAGCTAAAGGCTCCGAAGATATCATCATATAGCATGAAGAACTGATATCTAAAATATCTTGAAGAGTAAACAAATCTCAATAAATAAAAGAATAAACAACTGAAATTGAAAACTAAAGTTCAGCAGAGGAAGCAAGTCTCAAATCACTACTTAATGCAAAAACTACACTAAGAAGCTTGAGCATAACCAGACTTAAAGACTATTCTGAAGTGAACTGTTAGTAAGAAATGTGACAAGCTGCAAAGACATGTACAAATTCAGAACGATTATGATCATAAGCAAAACAAGAGTAATGTACAATTCGAATGAGAGAAAATATACATGCTATACAAAAAAAACAAAATAAGGGACCTTAGCTATGCAGGGGCCCTCTGCACAGCTTTGGACTAACACGATGTTACTTCAAACCACACTTAAACAACCATGTGGAAAACATAGTTTTGTATTATAGGAATATGTCTCTTGTTTACACAACAACAAAATGAAGCTATAGAAACAATATCAAGAACTAACTATTTGCATTGCAAATGCTTATATTTATAGAGAAAATGGATAACTGTATCTCAGAGAAATTTCTTCAGCAATAGACACGTGAACAGGTCAAAATCCAAGGATTCAGCCTCTCGTTTGTCATGAGCAGTAAATCTATGCGAGGTGGATGTTGGATTTCATTATGGAGTTGGCCTGCAGGTGGAAAAAATGGATCCACGAGTTTAGGAATGGCTTCGAGCTTCTTTTATGTGCAAGAACTGAGTCTTAGTTGACATAGAACTCTTCATTGATCACCCTTTGACTGGTATGTTTCCTTACGAATTTGGCTAAGCAAATAGGACCTCATCTATGTGTGGATCATTCCTGAGCTTCCCATGTGTCTCATTTCTCATACCAACACCTGTAACCTACAGAACAATGAAAACGACTGTGGAATTGCGAGTTAGCTATGGAAAGTGGCTACATTCCGTAGTTGATAAACAAAACCTAGATCAAATAGCACACACAATGATATAATTTGAAAAGCACTCAAATATACTCCTAAAGTCAACATGTAACAACTTTTGATAGGTTAGGAGGCACTGACATGGGAAAATAGAAGAGAAAGGGTTTAAAAAAATGCTTGGAAGAGAGGTAGTTTTGGGGCTCAACATACTTCCACTGTGAAGATGTTGCATGTCCTCATGCAACCAAAATTGTAACTATCCTCCCTTCAATTCATCTGCTTTGAAAATTTTGCTAAGACATCCAACCTTTTTTTCTTCTTTCTTACTGTCACTGTCATCCTAGGCTTCGTCATAAGACATCTGTACTTGAGATTGATGAGGGCTCTACTCAACCTCATATTCTTCTTCTTCAGTTTTGTATTTTTCTTGTGCCATAATCCTAAATGCAGCATGGTATTGTCATGGATAATTTTGTCCAATTTGTTTTTCTCTTTTAGTGTTTCATTCTTCTTTTAGATATGCCTGTTTAGGACTTCCAGCTCATAAATTTCTTGCTTCAATGATTGAATCAAGGTTTCCTGCATTGTACCTGGCTGATTAGATGAAGTTCCTTGCTCTGCTATAATTTTCTGTTGTTCCAATGATTTAATGAAATCATACATCTACTGCTGAGTTTGATCAATTTCTGAAGTTGTCTTCCTTGGAATATTTTCAAAATCTAACTGAGTAGAAGGAGAATACTGTGGACTTTGATCAAGTGGAGTGTTTTCTAGTGACTGATTTGGAGTTTCACCTCCCAGGTCTATGAAATGAGCTCCTTTGATTTGCATTTTCTTCAATTTTCCCTTTAATCTAGAGCTTCTTCTTAGACCTTGTGAGCTTGTGTCTCCCTTTTCTGTTTATACTTTCCTTTTTGTTTGGCCTTAGTTGATTGTTCTTTAAGATGAATTAATCTCTCAGAAAGCACTTTATCTTCTTCTGAAGAAGGCTCAGGAGTTTGGTAAATGTCTTCAATATTCCTCTTTTCTTTTTTTTTACTTGTTTCCTAATCTCAGCGAATGTTTCAGAAGGCAATTCTTCTTCACTGTTTTTCTTGGTCATACTAGTAGGAGTGTCTTGAATTGTTAAAGTTGTTCTTTTCCTCCTACTTTTCTTTGTTGAACTCCCCTCAAGCACTTCAGGAGGGTCTTGGAAGAAATTCCTAACTAGGAATTTTTCCCATGTATCTTTCCTCTCTTTCAAATGATTCTCAACCAGGATTTTAATAAGGCCATGATGGTAGAGATGAGGTTCCATGTCATCTATATTCTTTTGCACAGTAGTAGACATTTTTCTCAAACTACTCAACAAGAGATAAGTGAGGTTGATGGTTTCATTCTCCAAAAAATTCATTAATAATTTGATATGATACATGTACATGGAGCCATACTTGTCCTCGCATGTAATGAATTTCTGAATGATCAACAACAGACTAGTACATTTATCTTTTAAGGCCGAAACATGAATTCCTTGTTTAAATATTAATACGTCCATACCTGGATTACAAAGAATGACCCTCCAGACCTTTTCATCGAAGTCCTTGTTCTTAAACCATCTCTCCCCTTCTTGTGGAAGCTCTATGGCCGCTGCAATTGATGACTCTCTCATTGGAAATTTGATGTCCCCAATTTGAACTTCTACACCATTGAAAGATCTTGCAAACGTTTTTGTAACCTCCTTATTATGCCCCTTGAACTTCTTAATGAACTGCAACCATTTTGCTCTCTTTGATGTGCTCTTAAGCTGCGGGTATCCCTCCATGAATTTAGCTCCTTCGAGTTCTGTTCTCACTATAAGACCCATTCCTCCTTCTCACTGTGAAGACACCTTTGTAAATGATAGTTTTACGGGAGCAGAACGGTTATGTGAGCAGAAAAATAGAAGAGGGCCGTGGAGAAAACCAGTGATTATGAAATGGGAAGAATACTGAGCATGAAATGAGAGAGGGTTTATGGAGCAGATGTTTGTGTAAACAAACAATGAACTGAGGATTGTAAAATCTAGTGTGGAAGTGTGGAGGCAGAGTGTCTTTCATGAAGATTTGTGAGATTGAACAGAGTTTGATTTCATAAAAGGCTGTAGAGTGGAATGTTAGTGAAAGAGAGCTGTATTCAATCATGTCACATCTGCATGATTAGCCATTTAACAGGTGTAATGAGGATGTACGACTAAGTATGAGTTAAACTCGAGAATGGATTATGAGACTGTTAGGATTGATGTGGAGGATATGGTGGAGTTAAGGAAGCCATCAAGTCAAATAATTACACGTTGTGGAGCTGTGATTTACAAACTATACAAATTATGAGTTTGAAATGCTATTTGAAAATGGTTTTGTCCATACCTTGGAATCATACCTCTTTCATTTTGCTAACTTTTAATTGGTTGCCTTTGTAGGTGCTTTTCAGGTGTTGATGTCTTCAAAGATCTTCTTCTTCCATACCTGCCTCTTGCTTCTATTATCATTTGGCTAATCACTTGACTGTCATTGCAGAGTAACAGAGGATTAGTTGCGGAATCAACAACCATTTACAAAATCAGAATTCAGCTGCGGAAACTGACATAGTGAATAACATATGACTTGGCGAATGAATGGAAATGAAAAAATACTGTATGGATGATACATGGAAAGGTGAATATGAAGAGAAACTGAAAGAAATTTTATTGATGGAATGTGGTGGCGAGATGGAGTGAAATGAAATGGCGAGATGGAGCAAAATGAAATGAAATGGAATGGAACAAACTATGAGTGAAATGAGAGATTTTTCTTTTTTTGGAAAATATAGGGTGTCAGAATCTTCTAATTTTCACCCTGTATTTTCTATATAAGACTGCCAATCAGTGATTGGTTTTCAGGAATCTCTCTCTCT
>APFE030189173.1:122460-132706 GCA_000404065.3 Pinus taeda
CCAAACCCATCCTCACCCTAACAAAAAAGATGTTAGAAGTGAGCAGGGCATGGGGGTTCAACCATCTACATCATGTGGGGAAATTCGACCAGATGAGGGCATCAAATCTCCTGAAAAGGAGCAGATAGGACAAAGACAGTTAGAGGGTGAGACTAGGGGCACTTTTGTTGGTTGAAACCTAGCTTTAGATATCAAGAGCCTGAGGAGGAGGTTGAGCATGATGCTGAGAGCCCATAGGATGGTGAGGAGCACATCTATATACCCGGTGTGGTGCAGGAGTCACCTTTATTAGAGACCTCTTTGATAGCCCCAGTTGACACCCTAGTGGAGAAGATAAAGCCTACTCACATAGAACCATTTATTAAAGAGGTGACATCCTTGGATGAGGTTGCAAAATTTGCTGAGGTATCTGGATCCGTGACCGAGTTTACAGGTGATAGATTCCCACGACAGTTCCATTAGTCTTAGGTCGACCTTCTAGCATTAAAAATGAAGGTCGCGTTAGTGCGAAGGAAATTTTGCAGCAGAACGAGGAGCTAGAGGGCATGAGAGAAGTTTGTGTCGAGTCCACAACTAAATTGACTCACACTGGGGAGCAGTTGGATTCCCTACTGGTGCAACTAGAGTGCACGTTGGAGCGTGAGAGCAGCCCTCTTTGAACATACATAGACAGGGGCTAGAAGCATTGTTAGGTTATTACCATGGGCCATTGAACAAAGGGTGTTACACGACATTTTTTCACTGTCCCTGTACTCCCCATTCCTCAATCCTAAAGGACCTTTACAGTGAACCTTACATGCTTTCCCATTATGAAGAGACTTCCCTTATGTCCCTCTTCATGGGCAGAACATTTCCCTTTTGCATCATTTCCCAAGAATCTTCCTTTTATCCCAGTTTATAAGACCGATGCTAGTGCTCAATTCCTTCCTCACGCTGATTTGTAGGGTTTAAAACTAGGCCTAGCACTGTACAATGCAAGTGATCCCTTTATCACTCACGTTTATCCTCTTTTGACAAGTTTTTTAAATATGGAGTCGAAGTTTCCAGGTCTAGAAACTTCATAACGGAATTCTGGTAAATTCTTGGGCTAGATAGAGCTGAGGAATTTAGTTTTGGCTCCTTTCCCTTATTAAGATGGAACAAACCCAAGAGATAAGGCCTCTCCGATAATAAGAGGAACCATATCCCCTCCATCAAAGCTATATAAACTCCTCATTTTCCAAGCTGAACTAGTCTTTTTGGATCTTGAATAACCAATAAGATATCTATAGCTTTTTTCCTTCTAGTTTATGTGTGTAAAGGAAGAATAGTGTGTTTGGTTTGGTTTGGAACTCAGGGGGAGAAGCCTTAAACTTCCATTGTTGAGGCTAACCATGAGATGCTAGAAGTGGTGTTGGAACCCAGATACATTGGAGGAGACCTGCAATGCCAAGGCTTTGGTTGTATCTCTTTCCGAGCTTTATATCAATACAACTAATGATTTATTTCCTACATTGAGTGTCATATTACATTTGATGACTTAAGATTCCTTGAATTTTTAAGTAAATTGCTATTATGTTTGTTGTTGTCTCTTGTGTATTTGTTTCAGATATTTGAAGGAAAAGAACTCAAAGGAAGCTGAAGCAAAGGAGTGAGGTCATCATCAAGCGGAGTAGAATTCTAAGAGGTAGGCCCTCTTATTCAATTCTAGTTTAAGGAAGTTTTCATTAGGTTGTTTTGTTTGTGGCTAGAGCCACTCTAGGGCTAGAGGGAACACCTCTGTCCACAGAGGAGATTTACCCATCCCACAAATTTGCGACTCCACTGGGGAGCCATCCTTCTCTTTAGATTGTTTGCATTTCATGATTTGTGTTGACTTTTGTCGTATCACTCTTTCTTTTTGGTTTTCTATGCTTTACACTGTCTACTTCCTAGAGTCTTGAATTTAGAGTGACAGGTCTAGTTTTTCTTTCTAGAAATTTTTATTTTTTTCCTTGAAATCCTAGATAAGTGCTATTTATTTATTGACAGTCACATCGATCAACGCGATTTTCTCTTAAATAGTTGCACGATATCCCCTTATGGTGCTTGTTAGAAGTTAAGCACCCGCTTCGATTCTTGTAGGTTAAGATCAGGGTTTCTACTGAATCATTGGAAGTGTGTGCTACCCTCATAAGCTCTGCCTCTTAGCTTGTTTTCCTGTATTCTCCCTGGCTAGAAAGCTTCATTAGCTTGATTTGTTTGCTTGATTGGTTTGAGTTTGCCTTACTTGATTTTTTGAGTTTTTGGATGGTTTGTGTCCCTAGGGCATCTAGATCATTGTCCATTCAATTGTTTGTTTTCTCATCAAGTAAAGTTGTTGGTTATCCCACCCTATGATGTGTTAAGTCTAGCCCTGTGTGAAGTTCTTTCTATTTTTTCTTTGAATCCCTCGATAAATGTTCTTTTTGGCCAAACAGTTGCACCAATCAGGCCTATCACCGCTATTTGTAGCCTGGGCAGTCGTGTCCGTCATGTCGATCAACATTGGTTTCAGCCCAAAAAGCATGTCGGTCTCTGAGTTAAGAAAAAATCAAAGTTTTTTCCCATTCCAGTGCTAGTGCATCTTGACCCTCAGACTCTCTTCTCTTCTTCCTCCCAGAAGTGACTAGGATGCTTTATTTGCTGAATTTGATTGATTAATTGACTTGAAGTTTCATTGCTTGAATTTTTGAGTTTTTTTGGATGATTTCTATGATCCTAGGGAATCTAGGTCAATTACAGTTCATTTGTTAATTCACTCATTGTTTCAAGTTTCTGATTTGCTGCCTCATTTAATCCATCTTTCAGTCGCAACATCTTCATTGCTTCATTTTTAATTGAATGAGTGAAAGAGTCTCATTTTTTTCTCTTATTTCGATTGTCTCTTTTCTCTTTCCAAGCATAGATTACATTGCTTGGTTCCTCGATTGATGCATTTATGTGTTTGGTTTGTTTGGTTCAAGGAAGAAGTTGCTTTTAATTTCATTTATCATGCTTTGGATTTGATTGATGCTTGTTTGTTTGGAATTGTGAAATTTTCATTAAAGTGCTTTATGTGAAAGATTAATTTTGCATTTTATGAAAAGAAGAACACCATTCTAGTTTACTTAAGTGAAAATATTGCACTATTAGAATTATTGAGAAGCTAGAATTGCATCATCATAAGCATTGGAAATGAAATGAAACTTCTTATGTTTTTAAGTGAAGATTATTTGAATATAGGACATGCATTACGGAAAGATTTCATTCTTTGATTGTTGAATTGATTGTGTGCTCTCTATCCTTCAATTAGGGTTAACTTTCATCAAAGACAAAGATTTATTTTCTCATATACTTGCGTATAGGAGTTTTCACATGACAATGGTTGGGCCTTGAAATTGAAACCTAATTCAAGATCAATCATTAAAATTTATTGATTAATGTAAGGAAGCATTGAAACTTAACGCTCACTTTTAGTGGTCTAGGCTAGAGATGTGTTCCGACGTCTTTAAACCTAGCAATTGTCATTTTCTTCGGCATTAGAGAGCACTAGTACAGAATTGTGCTCCCCGTACCATCGCGTATATAAAGGGAGACCCCTCTAGGTTTACAATCCTTTATCTGTAGGAAGCTGAGTCTGCTGCCCTATAAATGTGATACACAGAACACAACATTCAGGGAAATTTCCTACCCGTACTTCTCACTTCATCGAGAGGTATTCTGCAGTTCATAGTTACCCAGTAATCCTTTTTGCCTAGATTATCCTGAGCAGTCATTTTGGTCTTTTTGACTCTTTAAATTTAAAATATCATTGAGAACTTGTCCTTTAGAGCCTGTTAACTCCGAAAGTGACTAGAGTCACCTTTTGCCCTTTTCTCGACTCTTAAAATATGAAAAGGCAAATTTTTGTTTCAGTGTCTTAAAATTAACTACCCAAAAAATATTCTTGGTTAAAGTTATCTTCCTTAGTGATTCTTTAGGGTCGATTGCAATGGAAACATTTCCAGAGTCTACCAGTCAAGGATGCCCCTTAGATGGGAATCCTGGTCTTTTTCCTTCTTTTGGAAATGTTGGTTCTCCTTATATGGCAACGTTTTCCCTCCCTGGGTTAACCATTGGTTTACCTATCTAGTTATTTTCGACATCGGTGGTCCCGAGTGTCCCAACTCCTACCCATCCATCTCCTTCATTTGAACCACATCACGTTGATTCTAAGGTTGACCTCTCACCTTCTTCCCCTATTTCTTCACCTTCCTCCACAGAAGGTCAAATTCCCTTGCAAACTATGTAAGGGTGACCATCTCCTTCGAGACTGTCCTGGTATTCCTAAATTCTTAGAGGTATGGTCTCAAAATCTGGATTGACCATCCCCATCGACCTCTGGAGATCATGTTCATGCTACACCCTTGGCTAAAGATGGTAAGAAGAAGGGAAAAATTAAATTCCCCTATAGGTTATGTGAAGGAGAGAATCTTCTTCACCTTTGTCCTCTTAAGGATAAATCTTCCAAAGTTTTGGAAAAACTTACAGCTCCTCAACCCCAATTTCGTATTGGTTATCAAAGGCTTTCTTCTAACCATATTCCAGTTGGTAAAGAGATTGACTTGGATTCATCTCTTGCCCATCTTGCTCTTCTTAAGAATGACTCTCTTTTGTCTATTCCAGACCAACCATTGGTCAAAAAGAGTGTCAACTTAGCTCCGCCTTCAGTTGTTAACTCTGTTCCCAAAGAGAGTAATGATGATCATTCTGCTCATGTTCTTCTCGTCTCCTCAGATTCTCATGAATCGAAGAATGGCCCTCCCGTCCGAGTTGTTTAGAAGAGTCCTTCTCCTTCTCCTGCAAGGCATGGGGGCAATCATAGGATACCCCCACCAAGTAGTTTTGTCATTTCTTTTGATTGGATTCAATTGATTGCTTTCCGCCTCCCATCTTATGTGCCTTTCTAGATCACAATAAAAGCCTATACTATGGTAGTACATGGCACTATATTAGATGAAGGCATGTCTGTTAGCATCATGTCTTCTACTACTTGGAAAGCTTTGGGTTCCCCACAGCTTGTGCTTGTCACCCTGAATCTGTTGGCTTTCAACAAAGGAACCAATCAACCCTTAGGGATCCTTCCGAAGTTTCCTATTACTTTGGGAGGAAAGATCGTCTATAGAGGCGTGATGGTAGTCCAAGGTCCCTTAGATTTCAATATTCTCCTTGGACATGACTATGTTTATGTCATGGGATCCCTTGTTTCTTTGCTTTTCCATGTGGTTTTTTTTCCACATGAAGGGAGAATAGTGACCATTGATCAATTGTCATTCATTGGTCACCAGGTGCCTCCTATCCAACCATCGTCCCCTATTGGTCCTTGTTTGCAAGAAGTGCCTTCCTTGCCACAGGTCAATTATGTGGTTACCCATCCCGTCTCCACATCTATTGATGATCACACAGATGGTATACTACATTATGTACTGTGGGCATTGGAACCTAATCTATCTTTGGTACAAGTTGACATGTATCCATCCTAGAGCATGGTTCTCCCATTGAGTGAGGACCTCTTGGGTGCCATGTTCTCATATGGTCCATGAATAGATTAGTGAGCATAGTTACTTGTCTTGTGTCAAGCTCATTAAAAAATGAAACAAGGAATGTGAGCATAGTTCCTTGTCTTGTGTCAAGCTCATTAAAAAATGAAACAAGGAATGTGAGCATAGTTCCTTGCGTGTGTCAAGCTCATTAAAAAATGAATCAAGGTGTCCAAGGATAGTTTCTTCCTATATCAACCTTGTTAAAAAAATGAAAGAAATTTCCAAGGATAGTTCTTTTACTGTGTCAACCTTGTTAAAAAATGAAAAAATCCCTTTTCCAAATCGAGTCTTTGATTAAGATCTCGTAAAATCCCAGTCGATTCTTTCTTGGATCTCGAGAGTAAACCTTCATAACATCCATCTCACTAAATGAAATGAAGCTTGGGGGGCATGTACCTCGAATTGAGTCATTATGTTGGGGGCATGCAAACTTATCGCAAGCATAGTTTTTTGTTTCAAGCTTGTGTAAACATGAAACCAAATCCTAGCATAGTTTTTCATTTCAAGCATGTCTAAACATGAAACTGAATTCAAGAAGAGTTCCCCATGGTTCAAGCTTGTGTAAAATTGAACCCATGCCCATTTTAACTCTCGTGATTGCCATTTATCATCTAGTTTTTGGTAGATGAGCCTACCTCCATCTCTTTGGCCGATCATATGCTTTCACTTGGTTGTTTTTCCTTTCGTAAGGAACCACAACAATGAGTGGTTTTGTTAGCTTGCCTCTTGACCTTTCAGTGTTTTGAGCAATTCCCCCTTAACTAGAACCTGTTGCTACCCTTTATACCACTTGTTCCTCCAGGACAAGTTGTGTTTAATCTCTTTTCTCAACTCATAAAAAACTTAAATGAAAAGATCGTCGAGTATTTTTCCCTTTTTGACTCGTTAAAGAGAATAAAAAAGGGGTCTGCTTTAAGCTCTTTTCTGACCCTTAAAAAAAGAAAATATTGTTGAGCTCTTGTCATTTTGAACTTGTTAAAGGCTGTGAAACATCATTTACCCAGTATATGTCTACCCCTTTTTCGGGTTGGGATAAACTATTTATGAAAAAGGTACTCCTTGGTTGACATGGTCAAGCAGTTCTCTCAAGTATTGTTTTCTACCTTTTCAGGCCTCGAGAGACACAACTATATGAAAAGGGACCTTTTGGAGTTTTATTTTCAGTGTCTTTTACAAACTCTCTAAATATGAAAAAATATTGAGTTACACCCTTGTCGGACTTGTTAAAATATTAAATGACATCAGATTCGTCACCATGCCGAACATGAGCTTCTCCTTCCTAGGGCTCATTAATCTTACTAGGTCGGATTCATCCGAAGGATGGACTTATGGTGAAAGCACATGCTGTCCCCTTCAAGCTTGCGATAAAAAATAATTGGGGTACCTTCCAAAAATGGTGGGGGAAATTTGGAAATTTCATCAGTTGTGTCGGAAGCTCACTCTTGAACATGGCACTTTTTGCTTCGTGTTAGGTTGGCATATCCTCACTTCATTGTTGACTTTCCTGGGTTGCTCTATTCATTTTTTCTTTTCCATTTGATATTTTCCATGTCATCATGACCTCTGATCCTATGGATCCAAAAGTTTCCAAACTTTGGAGTCATGTCATAGATATGTTCAAGAGTTATCCTTCCGCAGTTACACTCATTCTTGATTCTCTGTATCATCCACAATCATTACATCCCTTTGTCTCATGTCGATGATGTGGGATACATCATGGCCCTCCTTTGACAAGATAACTTCCTGTCAACTCCGGCTCATTATCTGGGAAGTTGGCCGAGAGAATCCTTTCCAGTACCTTAGAGCTTGCATGCCCTAATGGAAAGTTCTTCGCACTTGACAACAAGTTCACATCATTGGCTTTCGATGGGGTGATTTCTTAGGTGTTCAACTTCAGTTCCTTATTTGCATTCCTTGGATTGTGCTACTGGTACCTTGAGTGTCATTGTCATTATTTGTGGTTTCTCTCGCATTTGTTAATGGTTTACACCATTGAACAGTAATGAAGTGATTTTCTAGCATGTTCGACTTCGACACATCTATTCACATGTTAGAATTTGTACTTTGATCGAGTCATGTTGGAAGTGCAAGACCCTGGGCTCAGATTACTAAAGTCCAAGTTGCAAGACGATGTGACATGATCATGTTGATATACATGTCTCTTTCAGATGGATGGCTATAACCATACCATGAGTTGTTATATATGATCCTCCTTACTGGATGGCTGCATCCATACCTTGGATGCATTTACATGATCTTTCTCTGGATGGCTGCATCCATACCATGATTCATGTATCATTTATCATAGTTTTCAGTGATGTGTATGTATCTATGCTTTCTTGTAGGTTTTTCGATGACCGTCTCCGGTTCCACGCATCTACTTGTAAATCATTTCAACCCACTCTAGTACAACCTTCACGCTCTCCGGGAATCTATTACACAACATTTTGTCATTGTCCCTGTACTCCCTGTTTCTTGATCCTGGAGGACCTCTATAGTGAACCTTAAATTCTTTCCCATCATGAAGAGACTTCCCTTATGTCCCTCTTCATGGGAAGGACATTTCCCTTTTGCATCATTTCCCATTAATCTTCCTTTTATCCTAGTTTACAAGACCGACGCTAGTGCTCAATTCCTTCCTCAAGCTGTTTTGCTGGGTTTAAAACTAGGCTTAGCATCATACGGCACAAGTAAGCCCTTCATCACTTGTGTTGATCCTCTTTTGACACGTTTTTTAAATATGGAGTTGAAGCTTCGTAACGAAAGTCTGGTAAATTGTTAGGTTGGATAGAGCTGAGGAGTTTAGTTTTGGCTCCTTTCCCTATTAATATGGAACAAACCCAAGAGATAATGCCTCTGCCATAATAAGAGGAACCATCTCCCCTCCATCAAAACTATCTAAACTGCTTCTTTTCCAAGCTGAACTAGCATTTTTTGGAGCTTGAATAACCAACAAGATATCTATAGCTTTTTGCCTTATAGTTTATGTGTGTAAAGGGAGAATAATGTGTTCCTTTTGGTTTGGAACTAAAGGGGATAAGTGATAAAATTCCATTGTTGAGGCTAACCATGAGATGCTAGAAGTGGTGTTGGAGCTTGGATACGTCGAAGGAGATCTGCAACGTCAAGGCTTTGGTTGTATCTCATTCTGAGCTTTATATCAATACAACTAATGATTTATTTCCTACATTGAGTGTCATATTACTTTTTATGGCTTAAGGTTCCTTGACTTTTTAAGTAAATTGAATGCGATTGTATACTATTATGTTTGATTTTGTCTCTTGTATATTTCTTTCAGGTATTTGAAGGAGGAGAACTCAAAGGAAGTTGGATCAAAGGAGCGAGATCATCATCAAGTGGAGTAGTGTTCTAAGAGGTAGGCCCTATTATTCAATTCTAGTTTAAGGAAGTTTTCATTAGGTTGTTTTGTTTGCGGTTAGACCCACTCTAGGGCTAGAGAGATCACCCATGTCTGCATAGGAGATCTACCCATCCCACAAAGAGAGACATGCTACCTAGTTAGATTGTATGTATTGACTAGGATAGTGAGATGAGATGACTTGAGTTGCATAGGGTGCAACACCCACATGGTGGGGTTGTTCTATGTGTGGGAGTTCATGCATTTGATCCCTCTCTTAGGGTTTAGTGGTGAGAGATTCTGAGTTGGTACCCGGTGGACTAGACTATGGAGATGGTAGTGGACCCAAGTGGAGCTTAACAAGAGTTTCTAGGCACTGGGGATGCTAGAAGCCCTGACTGGCATTGGGATCAGGGAGGGAATACCTATCATTTCCCATGTATGTCGACTGACTACAACCAGGATGGTGCAGTTGACCTAGCAGTTAAGAATGCAAATTTGCTAGGGCAGTCTCGATCAACATTAGTGGCCGACCAATTTATGGATAGACTCTTTTGGTTTTCTTGGTATGGCATTTCTACATAGGATCACTGGGTGATCAACATACTCTGGCAGGAGTTTGTCAGAGGAGGTGGCATTGGTTGGCCACTAGACAATGTCTTGCATGGAGCTAGGGGCTCTTTACTTTTGTGCGGGGCACAGAGGATGTAGAGGAGTGGAGCAATGGTGGCATCACTATTGACACATAGGGAGAGTCACTTCTCGGATCCCTAAGGGGGGATTTGGAGTGAAGATCCATTCATTGGCAGGGATAATGATGCAATGGTGGAGGTGATACTGATCGGGTGTTTCTTGACATGTATAGACATATCTCTACTCCATCATATCAGGGGATGTGTGGGAGCATATAATGTTGAGCAGTGGTCTACAAGTGGGCATGGAGATGCATGACAGTGTGATGTAGTGTGTTGCGGAATGGGAGTGCCTCACATCATAGTGAGTACATGCGGGGAGTGACAGGTGCAATGAAAAAGGTAGGAAGCACGACAATACAAGATGGTATCCATGGGGACTCACACTCTTGACCCTCTTCTACATTACTTACAGGAACGGGTGTTTTGTTATTTTTCCTTTGACACTTTGGGCACGAGAAACAGGGGGTGGGGAGCTCACCCAAGATATTTGGATGACACTTGGTGTGATAGAGGGGAGAATTCTCAGCGGGGGCATCAAGTTGTTGTGCGAGTTGATAGCCACAGGTTGAGGAATGAGGTCATAACCGATAGGGATGGCATATCATTCATCACCGATCCTATGCCTGGGGAGT
>APFE030189173.1:138465-150280 GCA_000404065.3 Pinus taeda
CCCCCACCCCCCAGTATTTTTCCCAACAATTGGTATCATAGGAGGCCCTTTGGAAGAAGCTTGATCGCTTGAAGGGGATCCATCAAGACAATGGGAAAGAAGCAAAAGAAGAAAGAAACTCAAAAGAAGAAGACATCTCAAAGGAACAATGACAACATGAGAGACAATTGGCTAGTAGGTGGAAGCAAGCATTCAGATTCAAAATCACCTCAGATTGAAGATGAACAAGCAAAAGAAGTATCAGGTACTAATTTTTGGTCAACTGTTGATACATTTCTTTGTTCATGCAATATTGAAGATAATGAGAGTGATAGTGAAACATTTGAATTTCCTCTTATGGGTGAAAGTGAAAGAAATCTAATAGAGGCAAAAGTTAAAAGACTCACAGATAAAATTAGAGATCAACAAGATCTATTTGAGAAAAGAGAGTGTACCTTCAAAGAAGAAGTTACAAGGAAACAAAATAAGGAATAAGTACTAGGAAACAAAGTAAGGAAGAAGTACAAGGAAAAGTAAGATCAATGTCAAAGGTTGCAGGATGAAGTGACATCATTGAGAAATAAAGTAAATGAAAAAGATACAACAATTAAGAAATTTAAAGATAGATCTGGTTACTATGAAAGTCTTGAAGCTGAGGTCATCTCTCTAAAAGAAGATCTTGAAAATTCAAATAAGTAGAATGAAGAACTACCTCAAGCAGATGAAGAACAAGAAAATGAGATTCTCAAATTAAAACAACAAGTGGAAGAAGGAAGAAAAAGTAAAGAAATCATGAGGAAGCAATAACTGGAAAAGGAAGGGAGATATTAGGTTGATATAAATATCTTAAAAGGTAAATTAGAAGAAAAGGATAAATTTTTATGATTTTAAGACAGTACTAAGATTTTGGATAATATTATTAGTAGTAAAAGGTCTCCTTCCATCAAATATGGTCTTGGTTTTCATGAAAATGTTAAAGGTGAATCTAGCTCACAAACTGAGGCAAGGAACTCTAATGTAAAATCTGAAATACTTAAGAAAAGAGATAACAGGTCAACCCCATCAACAACCAAGGAAAGAAAATCTTCAAATAAAATCATTTACTCCTAACTATGGAAGTGTTAATCCATGTTTTCCTCTGATGAGTAATTTTGAATGTTTTATATGTCATAATTTTGGACATGTTGCAGCCAGATGTAGAAGTAGAATGTCTCAAGCTAATAATCCTCTCATAGAAAGATCATCAGCTTCCAGGTACTTTAAGGGATATTGTTTTTCTTGCAATATGTTTGGTCACAAAGCCATTGATTGATATAGAAGGAATATCAAACATATAAGATGTTATGCTTGTAACAAGTTTGGGCATATAGAAAAATAATGTAGGGACAATTCTATGGATCATTGTAGACAATATGGTAAGCAATCAAATAAGAAGATTTATATAAGAAAATATGAAAAAGATGAATCCACCAAGAATCAAGAAAAGGAATATCATATAAGGTGTGATCTTGCTCTCTACTCATTCGAAGACAAAGATGCTAGTGGATGTGCTCATCACATGACTGGAGACAAAAGAAAATTGGAGTCTCTGATAAAGAACCATCATGATAATGATATTCTTGGAACTGATGCTTCAATAAAAATTATAGGACCAGGTACAGTCAAAACAGACTCAAGAGAAATTGAAAGCATGAAATTTCAGTGTTTCAATTTCCATATGCAAATGTTATGAAGACAATTCGCATAGATACGCGAGTTAGAAACTGCCAACTCACGTATATGTTGGTTTTATGAGAAAGCAGTGGGACAGACTCAAAAAAAGGGTCTGAAATGGTTTAGACAATTATCAATTGTCTTTTCTAGTTTGATGTTTGATGACTACAGTCTGCAGATGTTATTTAGAAGTGATTTTGATTCTCATAAGTTATTGATGACTTTATGTGTAACTAGTTGATAATAATGCCTAATGATTCTTAGTTATATTTACAATGATCAGATCTCACAGTGAACAGTTGGCATAGGTTTAGATGGAGAATATGTTACACTTCTAATAATGCATTGTTGGCATTATGTTTACAAGTCTTTGGTACATAATGATGGTGATAATGCTTATGTTATTGAAGTGTTTAAATGATGCATCATGACATGCTGGGGTCATGGTTTCCTATGATGAAATCTCAGATGATACTTATATTGCTTGGGCCACATAGTTGTTATTCAGATCAGATTTATGGATGATTGAGATGATTCTTTTGATGATGGATATAGTATATGTGTCATATTGCGTACATGGTTATCTTCATAAGTTCAAGGACAAAAATAAATCTTGAGCACACAACTTCATTATTTGATGATGATAAGTGTCACTCATTTCTTTTATGTTGCTATCATCATGCCTTCAAAGATGCATAAATTTCGTATGGTGTAGGATTCCTATGGTTCTTGGCTCCCACATGGTATATTGGTTGAAGATTATTGATCTTGATGATATCAAGAAATTTTGACTATGAGTTAAAGATTTTCATTTCTCATTGATAAGAAGCTAGATACAGATTATGGTGGATACATGGATGATTACTTAAGTTGCATATTAGTAAATATTGTTGGCTGACCAAGAGAATGGTGTTATTGCAGGTCTCATGAAGACATAACTATTTGAAGACATGGATATTTGGAGACATGGCTTACTTAGTCACATAATGATGATGAATTATTACTTTATGATGATAGGTTTGATACTCACATGTCTTGATTATCATGGTTGATGTTTATCAAATGTGGGATGTTAGAAAACTCCCTAGTGATGATACATGGTTGATATACTCAGGGTTCTTGTGGAAAGATCTATCAATTATTGCTACAATGATGTTGGTATGGTCATATATGATGAATATGGTAGTTTCACATGTATATATGTGAATAGTTTTGTATTACTGCTTGGAGATATGACATATGCTTAGTTGATTCATGGAAGGCTATGTTAAGGCTATTTCTACTACGGAAATGGAGCAAGTTGATCTTGATAAGGTCACGAGGATGATTTGATATCTATATGAGGCATACTTTGTCACAGGTTGATGATATTAAAGGTACATTGTCTTATCTTGCGAATTGATGATGGACACATATAGGTTGTTGTTTTGGATGCTGCTGACAAATTCTTATGGTGTAGATCATATATGGTGTATGATAGTTGTTGATAAGCATCATGGTCTTGTTTAGATATTTGGTATTGTTATAAATGTCATGTATATCTTTTTATGTAAAGATCATGTAAATACCTATGATGTAATAATTGTCATATTTAGTCATGTATGGACTTTTGAGATCATGTCAAATATGTAATCCCACTTGTTTGAGTGGTTGAGACGTTTGGTGTATCTCCACTTGGTTGGGTGATTGATGTATGCATGATTCATTGGTGATAGGAAGATCATACTCACATAGTTGAGTTCTAGAGTCATGTTATTCTTTCAAAAATAGTTTTGCAGACTGCATATTCTCATGGGGAGAATGGACGGTATAGTGCATCTCAGCATGTACTAAGGGGTAATTTGATTAGAGAATGCAACATGTGCCTAGGGGGGAGCATGATAAGTGTGCATATTTAGCAGTTCAGATATGGAATTCTTCATTTAACGTTGGTCGACCCTTTGCCCTTGATGTCAAAGGGGGAGAGTAGCTTAGTGTTTGGAGAGTGGCTTCATGCTTTGAAAATCTTGGTGCTTGTCTTGATGTTCTTTACAAGTTATGGTGACCAAAGACCAAAGTGGTGTTCATCAAGTCAAAAGGGGGACATTGTTGGAATTATGATGCATTTTTTGTCCTTGATGGAAACTCACTTGTATATGGTAACTAGATGAATCTACAAGAGAGATCAAAGGTGACAAAATTTTGGAACACAGAGATATTAAAGGTGACAGAATGATGGAATAGAATAATGGTTAAAGTTTTGATCCAAGAAGATTGTGTTAGTGTTGTCCTTGATAGACAACCTATTTGATGAATGGACTACTTGATAAAGATATAAATAGGATGTGACATAATGCATGGAAATTGTGTTTTATATATGTGACAAAATGCAGGAATCAATTTAGAAATGATGTATGATGGCAACTCATATTGTAACAGGTCTATTCAAAGGTAACATAGTAATGGCATAGAAGAACACGATTATGGGACAAAGGATTTCAGATCAGAATCAAGCAATTGAAGAAAAATAATGATTTAGGTCATATACGCTATTTCACCTAGTCCAAGTAGCATATACAAGCAGGTTCACAAAACAAAAGGAGCATATACGTATGCACGCACTTTCACAGAAGGAAAAGCGTGTATGGGATGGAAAATTAAGGTTAAATAATACTAAGGGTCAATACCATGGTATTAGCCCACAATATTGAGCGAAATAATAGATACTTGATCTCGTCTAAGAATACCACAGATTATAAGTGTTGTTTTGGTCTAACGTATTGAAAAAGGCTCTAAGTATATAAGGAGGTGAAGACCAAAGTGTGAATTAGTGCAAGCAATGAATATCTTATAAAGAGTTAGATCAAAGGCAAATGTGCATGTTATGGGTTTCTGATGCTTTACTTTATCTAGACTAAGTATGCACCTGAGTGTTTGATTATGGATGAGATCTAATGATGGAGCGGGGTCATAAGACCTAAAATGACTTATCATTATGTGATATGGTAATGGATAGGCTAGATTTGAGTGCTAACAAATGTTTTGTCCTTTATATTCTACGATCTGGATATATCTAAAGTCTAGAATAGCTGCGAAGTTATAAATTATTATTTTCATATCTATACGCTGGTTCGGCTTGGTGAAGGCGCGTATACATGCTTGTTCGACACTTCCAAGTAGTGTATACAGAAGAAAAGCTTGTTGTTCAGAGATGAGTGATCCATCTGATAAGTGCTGATGTTTTACTGTTGTTTGTCAACGATGTCTTCTTTAGATCAGAAGTAAAAAAGATTGTATAAGGAGATTGAGTTTGGTTGATTGTTTGATTGAGTAAGAAGGATTTCTGTTAAAAAATGATTGATCTATCTGATCAGTGCTGCTACTTCTCTATTGTCTATCAATGATTTCATCTTGATTGATATGAGTTAAATGATCATGTCTGAAGTAGATATGATTGAATTTTGAAGCTAAATGAAGTTATGAATAGTGATCGTGATTGAAGATCAGAAATAGTTATGTGATTGGTTCAAAATGTTGTGGTAGATCATAGTATACCTCAGGGTTCTCTTCAGAAATGTAGTAATTAAGTTTTCAATATTTTAATTTCTATATGCAGGTTTCTCTACTAAAAAGAGTGTATGCACTCGGGTTGACTTAAGTGAAGTAGCATATGCATTTTGGTAGTTGAATGATAAGGATTGCAATTGATTTGGGTTGTTAATGTAGTATTCCGAGTTCAAATATGTGTCCTGGTTACAGTGATCTGAATCTTCCAGTTGATTGGTTGAATTTTGATTAAGTGTCAATTGATTGAGTTTTGAGTAAATTGTTGATTCAGAGATTGATGATTGAGTTTCAGAGTTGATGAGTTTCAATGATTGATTAATGTAGTCGTGGTTGATTCAGAGATTGATGATTGGGTTTCAGTGATTGGTTGATGCAGATGTACTTGATGGTTGTATTGCATTGGTGATTGATTTTGAGCTTCAATGTTAATGATGGGTCCAATATGAAAATTTGATGAAACGTGGCCTACGTATTGTGTTGTTGTGTACCGGAGTATCCAGTCTCAAAATTTATGAAATGTGGTCCCTAGAGGATACTTTGGGTTGGAGCCATTAGTGAGGAAGTTGAAGCTTCCTGCTAGTAGTGGCTAGTGATTAGATTAGGGGGTTGGAGCTCCGTTCTAGTAGAAGCTGGAGAATGAGAGAAGGTTGTAGCCTTCTATAGGTGGATGCCTGCATACCGGTATGAGTCTATAACAATACAATATTGTAAACTACTTGTTTATATTAAGGAAGACAAAGACAACAACAATAGGTGGCTTTCTCCGGCATTGGGTTTCCACCTTAAATCTTGGTGTTCATGTGTGTGGCTTATGTGTGATGGTTTATTTATTACAACACATGGTTAATGTTTATTTAATGGTTAATAAAGTACTCATGCACTAGATGAAGAAAAACATGTGATGGATTAACTGAATTGTAATGATTTGAAAATGGGGCTCTTAGGCTTCTTGTCTAACTTACAATAACCTCTGCACTTCCAAAGATTAAATATTCCCAAGTCTTCTCGATTAACCAATGCAGAATTAAGGAATGCTTGAAAATATAGGTGTATGCTGATATTTGTTTTTAACTGATTATATGCCTTAAATTCTATTGTTGTGTTGTAAGTTCATGTGCTCAAAATAATATATATATACATATAACAGTAAATAAAGTAGCAGAGACAATGCAACAATAAAACACACATAGAACAACAATATTAATTATGATTTCACCCAAAACTCTTGGGCTACATCACCGTGAGCTCTAGTCAACTCAACTAGTCTCTCTGGGATTATGGTCTGAGTTCTTTTACAAGCCCTTCGGCTCGAATCCTACTGTTTTACATAGAAACAGTGGGCTTAGAACACCATCTTCTCCCTGGCTCTGAAGCTCTCAGATGCTCTGCGCTTCAGCTTTTACTTTATGCGCTTCTTGTTTTTGTTGTTTCCTTTTTCCGCTTCTCTCTTTCACCTTAGCCTCATGCTTTGGCTTCGCTCTCTGCACTCCTCTCTCAGCACTGCTTATGCTCGGTTTCAGAAACAAATCTAAAAACAACCTTTTGTCTATGACATTCATGGCTTTTAAGCCAAATGGCGATGTCTGTTTATTTCCTCTTCTCGAGCTCTCTAGTTTCCAGCCTCTATCTGCTCGAATCCCCTTTTGAGTGTTAAAAATCATTGCATAACATCTTCATGGAAGGTGGCCACCTGTTCTGTAATGGAATGAACCATCGTTGCGTTAAAAAGCCCAAAAATGGTCGTTTTATGTTTACACAGAGAAACACTGCAAAACATGGAAAAATCCACCAAAACACTGTTCATCAGATTTCAAATATTCATAAATCCACACTATATTTCCATCATGTCTGCCTTTTAAACCGCTTATTGCATCTCCACCGTTGATATGGAAGATCCAGATCCAATGGTTGTGATTCATTTCGGGCAGATCTTCCATATGGGGGTTAACACCCGATTTGGGTGGTTTTCTCTCTCCTTAGCCTGGACACATGGCAGCCATTGTATGGGATTGGGCGGAGCCTGACCCAAACCACTTACCGCCTTCGATCCTCCCGAAATTTGCTTGTTTCCTTTGTATTTAAAAATACGTTGAAATGCTGAAAATCCCGCAAAATGGCCTTATGTCGGATTTGAAATAATATACATTTGCATTTAGAAATCCCTTTCGGGTCCGGATTTCATCACATCGGCGCTTCCCTTCGTATTTCATTTACTAAACGAAATATGCAAAATACATAGAATTTCGCTGTTTGACGGATCTCAAAATATATCAACTATTGCCTATAGCCCCATTGGGTTCGACCATCACACACACACACACACACACACACACACACACACACACACACACACACACACATATAACAATCCTGTTCCTTTGCAATGTTCCAACGCAATATCGTGATGCGACTTGTCGCAGTCGCATATCGCATAAATCCCGAGGTCTTCTCATATGTCATGGAATATGCCAAAACCGATTGCAATCTGCCAATATCGGTGATCACGATATCAGATCAGCTCGAGGTTCTGTGCATCGCCAATGCTGATTCGCCGATCTGATCATTGGCAATTGGCGATCGACATATCCAGGTCTCGATATCGCATCTTTATCTACCTCTGATCCAATCGATCAGGTCGGCGGTTCGGAGTTTCTTCTGCCTTCGCGTAAAATCCAGCCTTTGCCATTTTTCGATGTGATTTCCCTTTTTAAGGTTCTTTTTCCATTTTTAGGGGTTTTTGCCTCTTTTTTCAAAGAAACTGTGCATCTTCTACGTGCGATAACTTCTGCATCCTAAGTCCATTTTAGCCCATTCAAGTTGCAGTAGATTCAAAAGAAAAAGATCTCTGCAATGGGGTTGTTTCTAGGAACTTCCTTGGACTTTTATTTTTCCTCTGTGAGGACCACTTAGACTTAGGAGTCAATCCAAAATCCATTTTGGATCATGCCTTCCCACTAAAAGAACTTTTGGTCTCCAAAAGATTGATATACTGATATGAGCAGTAAATGAGAGTAACAACACCCTCTTCTTTCAGCCTCCATACACTTTACTTGCATAGCACCTTTGGACCAAAGTCTGTGACCACTTCCCTCCTTAGTTGGGCTGCTCTTCCTGGGAAGAGCTGCCTTCTTGTTTCCTTCATGCAGAACTTCTATTGAAATGGTCATAGAAGGTAGTTTGAACTCTTCTACCTTGATCATTGATCCAAGGTGTCTCAAACAAATGTGAAGTTCATCTGCTCCACAAAACTTTCATTTGTACTTGTTTGAAAAGCTGCCAACAACAACTGCTAACAACAACAGAAACACAGACACAACTGGATGGCCTAAACTCCTGCTTCAACAAAAGAAACAGATTTCACAGCTTGTGAACACCTCCATGTCTTACATCTTCATACAAATGATGGACTAGATACCAAGCCCACAATACATGAATTTAAAAAAATGACTCTTCAAGTCAAGCATGTAGAAAAAGACCATTTGGACTCTTTTTCAAAAGATGAAATACTTTATTATTATCTCCATCTTGGAGACCAAGTTAACTTCTCCCAAGTCAACATTGCATCACATGCATGTCAAAGCAATCAACCCTACAAGTTAATTACACATACATGTTTGAAACAAGGAAAACATCAACATCCTTGTGTCCATGCATGTCATGCTCATGCATGCATTTCATAATTCAACTTTCACTTAAGTATGTTAGTTCCACTCTTCATAGCCTGTCACCAGGGATCAAAATGGGCTCTTAGTATGTTTGGATTTCAGAGATGTTTTGCACATGATCTTCAATGAAAATCATATCCTTAGTATTTCCATCATAACAATCTTGAAAAAATATTTCCAACGATATATCACACTCCCGTAACCAGTTTCTGGATCAGAAGATATGATCGAAATGAATGAGTGATTCTTGGTTATGCATGTTTTGAGGTTAGGTGCTGCTCATAATGACAAGTTTAGTACAAGATCAATTTCTGAAATAATGGTAAGGAATTTTTCAAAAGTGAAAGATATTTTTGTCCATCACATACCAAATAAAAAAAAGCTCCTTCAGTTTATGCACAAGTGCTACTATGTGGGAGATATGCAGTGATATTTGGGGCCTACATTAAAACAAAGCAATTTTTTCATATTTTTTTACTGTTTTAGTCATTTTAGTGCGGCGCCATTTTACAACAGTGGAAAGTAATTTTGAAAAACCCAAGGCGTTTTTTGTTAATCACGAGCCATATAACAAAAACCTCTTTCAATTTATTCACAGGTATTGTGAATTTGGATATGTGACTAGATCTTTACAGCTCATTTTCACATATTTAAATTTTTAATGATTTTCTGTTTTAGAGATGCTTTTGTGGCACAGATTCCGAGCAAATGGAAACGAATTTCCAAAATTTGAGAGATATTTTTTTCAAAATGACCTTATCTACAAAAATCTCTTTTCGCTTTATAATATGTGCTATGGTTTAGGAGATACGAGTTCATCTTCAACACCTATTTTCAGAAATTCGGTCTAAGTTTAATGTAATTGATTCTATTTTGAATAAGATGGTTGAGCTCAATTCCCTTAGTACAGGGATGAGAAAATGTATATATTTTATGAATTTCATAGTGTATAGGTTGGATGTTGGTAACATAGAGGTTGTCTTGGCTTTGTGTAAAATTTTTCCTTAATATCATTTTAATAAAGCAATCTTTTGCCCTTTGGATCTGGGATCCATCACGGTGCTGATGTTTGCTATGTTTTTCCTGTCATTCATTTACACATTATGTTTTTTCTGCCTTGTTAAAACATTATCTAAGTGATATGTTAAGAATTCATCCATAATGATGCTCCTTTCATGATGATTTTGCAGTTATTTGTAATGGTTGTCTTAGCAGAATTCATCCTTGGCTAGATGCTCTGTTAAACAACCTCGTGATTCTCTTTCATCTAAAGTTGTTGTTGCAAATTCATCCTTTGTTTTATGTAGGGTAGCAGGATTTCTCCCTTATACTTCTCACATTTACAGTCTTCACTTGGTTGAACATGGCACTTAATTTGCCCCAGGTTTGCCGGCAAAAACTGACATTGATGCCATAATCCAAATCATCCTTTCTCTTGCTGTTTCGACCCAAAACAAAAAACAATAAAAAACCTAGAGCTACTATACCTAGCCTAAAATCCATATTTTATTCAGTAATCTTGACTGAAATTGACAAGGAGAGAGTCCTCTCCTGACCTGGTAGGGCTAGCTACCAGGTTAAGTGTGGTTTGATGTTACCCTAGGCCTGCCTTCCTTCAGCTTGAGGTAGATCCAGGCTCTAACAAAGTACACTATACTTTCGAATTTGAAATGAAAGATAATTTTGCAGTAATAAAGTGAGTCTCCTACTCAACTTTTTCCATTCACCTTCTTGATAAAAACCTGCAACTTGCATCTCATTAACAAAGAAATGCAAATAGATGCATCAATAGACATGCAACCTTAATTGGATAAGAACTCTAGCCATTTCTCACCAATCCATTTCAAAGGAACTACCTTTGTCTGCACATCAGCATCAACATGTGAATCATCCTGAGACACATCAGTCATGGAATCTTCCTTTCCATTTCTGCCATCTTCTCTTTCCACTTTCTTCAGCTTTTGTGGAAGCATTTCTGGATTCAAAGTCCAACAACTTTCAGCAAGATGCCCTTGCTTATGGCAGTAAGTGCACTGCATGTGCATCCTCTTAACAACATGATTTTCCTTGTCTAATGGACCTTTGGCTTCTTGATTTTTTTCCTTCAAAAGTTTCCTATATGTGGCCATTCTCTTCCAACATTTAGAAACATGATGGTTATCCAAACCACAAAAGGAACACACAATTTTTTTCCCATACATATGTGGAAATTCATCATGCTTTGCACAATCAAAAGGAAAATGTTTAGAACCAGATTTATACCTTTCTTTTTCACCTTTATTTCCTTCATGAGGAGGTGAATCAAATGAAGAAGTGGCTCCCTTTGGGAAACCATCAATCTCTTAAAGGCTGTTAGAGTCTCCCCAACTCTTTGGTTCAAGTGTGTGCTTCTGAACACCTGCATCCTGTAAATGATGTTTCAAGCTATTGCATTCCTCCTAAATACAACCTTCACACTCTTGAAGACTTGTAATGCAACTCCTTCTTGGAGTTGTTTTAATGGCCTTCATGGTAGCTTTGGAACTTTCTCCATAAGATTTTCCATAGCCAAGACCCAAATACTTCAGTCTTTCCTCAATCATTATTGGCTCAACAATACGTTTTGCATGTCTACCCAAGCCTTTTCCTTCATAGCCCATCTTGGGCATTAGCTTGGAACCCATGCCTCCAGTATGTTTTTCAAAAGAACCAATAGAAGTATTCCTAGAAGAATTTGAATACAAATTGGAATGGTTTACCTCTTCTTCAAGCTAATACTTGAATAAGGCTTCTTGGGCAACAAAGAGCTGTATCTCCAACTCATGCATCCTTTTCAAGGTCATATTTTCAATATTAAGTTACCTCTCCATTTCCTGCAATCTGTCAGAAAGCAACTGCTTCTCTTCCTTCATGGAATTAAACTACTCCCTAAG
>APFE030189173.1:192554-215863 GCA_000404065.3 Pinus taeda
CTCTAATATATGTTTCACCCTCTTACCACTAGAGGGGAAACTCACCTGATTCTGCTTCCCATATACACAATTTTCACATAAATCAAAATCCAGAGAGCTATTACTCATACCTTCTACCATACATTTATCATGAAGTATTTGAAGGCCCTTCTCTCCAATATGTCCAAGCCTTTGATGCCACAACATGGTCTTCTCTCTAGAGGCCACTAGATTTTCTGCTCCACTTTTAGGAACCACAACGCTGTTGCACCCATAAACAATAGTGCTACCTTGCAGATTGTACAGAGTTCCAATCCAAACTCCCCACATCAATACTAGTGCTCCCCAAACCATCTTGCAGGTATCCTTCTCAAACACTATTTTTACACCTACATCATCTAGCTTTCTTACAAAAATTAGATTTCTGGCTAATGCAAGAATATGCAGAACACTTGGAAGTGTTCTAGCCCTTCCACCTTGCAACTTCAATTCTACTTTTTTGCGACCAACAATTATAGCCTTCCTCTAATACCCCAAGAAGACATCACCACCATCATATTTCTCATTCTCACAAAACCAGTCGCTATGGGGAGTGAAGTGAAAGGATGCACCTGAGTCAATCAACCATGCCTCGTGATATACATGTGTACTTTAAGAAGCCAAGTACACATCCCCACTTTCATCTAAGTTGGTTTTTTCCTCTGCAGAAGGAGCATCATCAAATCCCTTTCCTTTATTAGGAGCTTTAGATTTATAGTCCCTTTTGTAGTGCCCTTCCTTTCTGCATTTCCAGCACACCACCTTAACAGGTTTCCCTGGAGATTTAGATCTCCCTCTAGATTTAGACCTTCCACTTGATGACTTATTTTTGTTTCTGTTTTGGGACCATCCTCGTACAAACAAGGCATCGCCATTCTAACTCTCCATATTTTTCCGTCTCATTTCCTCCATCAGCAAGGATGAGACTATTTCCTCAAACTGCAAGGCAGTTGCATTGCTACTTATTGCAACGACTAGACTATCCCATGAATCTGGTAGAGAACACAACAAACTGATGCACTTATCTTCATTTGAAATTTTAATATCAACAGATGATAACCGACTTTCCACAGTCTTAAATGCGTTTAGATGCTCTATCACCAAGTCTCCATCTTTCATCCTTAGGTTATACAACTTTTTCCGTAGGAACAGTTTATTCACTAGAGACTTAGATTGGTAAAAAGTCCCTAACTTGTCCCACAAGGCCTTCCCCGTAGCTTCCCCTGATACATTCAACAACACTAAATCTGAGACACACAATCGTATTGTGCTCTTTGCCTTGTGATCTAGCTTCTTCCATTCTTCATCGGACACTCCCATTGATTTAGTACCCAGATCTACCGTGATCCACTAATCTTTATCCACCAATAGATCCTCCATCTTCAGTTTTCACAACTCAGAACTCTGACCATTAAATTTCTCGATCTCTATCTTTCCACTGCTGACCATCTTTTTTCACTACCAGAATCGATCTCACAGATCTCCCACTAAACAAGGTCTACCATAGGCCTGAGTGAAAGCCTTCAGCAATAAAAGGCATCCCCTTGAAGCGAAAAATAGCTTTGATACCAAATGTAGGTTTTAACCCTGTATAGAAATTACCTGCATATGAATTCTAAAACACAGAAAATAAACACTGCGAAAGCATAAGACATAAAACACATATACACAGAGATTTTCCCTTGGATCGCAAAACCAGGACTACTAGCTTGATTTTTCATTGTTTTCCTTTCAATGTTAAAATACATATTTATACATGCTGAAGCATCCAATACCATGGACTGAAAAACCATCGCGTCTAAAACCATGGACCGAAAACCATCGTGTCCAAAACCATGTGCGAGAAACATGAACAAAACCATAGGTAGGTCCGCCCAACCTAATATAGGGTCCAAAACCAAAATTTTCCGGGGTGCTACTCCAGACCCCATAGAGTGGGGTTACTAGCACCCCTCAAACCCCATGTGACTCCCCTCGCTATGCAATCAACACAACAAAGGGGGGGCTTTGCCCTCCTTCTAACCCCCTGGTTAACTGCAAGGGCTAGTCATGGAAATAATATAACACAAACCAAAAATTTGCAGTCAATTAATTTTATTTTAATCAAAGTAACATAGCAAAACAAAAGAGGGATAATCTACGAAAAAGGTTCACCAAGCAACTGTGAACTGCAGAATACCTCCCGGCGAATTGAGAAGTACGGGCAAGCAATCTCCTCGAATGCTGTGTTCGGTGTATCACAGTTTACAATGCATTCGACTTGGTTACTTAAGGATGGATAGCAACCTAAAGTTTTCCTCCCATATATACCTGAAGGTACATGGAGGCCTAGTTTGTATAAGCATTGTCTAATGCAAAATTGCACAGTGAGAGAATTCCCATATACTTTACGTGTTGTAACCTTGCCCTATATACTCGAAGGTATGTGGATGAGCTATGATATACTCATGTATATGGAATGAGGTATCTCACTCAAGATGTATTGCAGACAAGTTAGCGACAACACTTTGTTTTACGACGCTGGAACACGTCTCTAGCCTAGAACCATTAAATGTTCTTGTTAATGACAATGCTCCATTAGGTAAATTGATGTTTAGTTTAAGTTGATCTTCTTTAGAATTTGCCTTTCAAGGTTCACCACGTGATGTATGTTTGCAATTCCTAAAATTCAACTAATATGATAAGCATTCTTTCCATTCAATTTGACAATGAAAATCCTTAGCTAGTAGGGATAGAGCATTCAGATTTTTGACAAAAATAAAAGAGAATATCTAATGCAATTTCCCTAGCTGTTCCTATGAAGCATTCAAAAACTTTTTCAATGCAACATGCATGCATTTATTTTCAATTTCCCTTAATGTGAATGAACAAAAAGGTAAACTAATGTACAATCGATCAATAAACTCTTTTCATAAAAATGACGATTTTGCGACAATTTCTTTTCAAGGAAAGGAAGACTTTATGACACTTTCGTTTTCGAAGAAATGAGGAATTATGAAACTTTCAACTAAAAGACTAATCATATGCACACATCAATCAATCAATATTTCATGAATGAGGACTTTACAACAATTCAACTTTCGAAGGAAAAGATGATTTTACGACACTTTCTTTCGACCAAGATCAATCGACCAAAAACTAACATTTGGCTATAGATTGAAAATGACAAAGCAAATACATAAGAATCATTTATCAATCCTAGTCTAATTAGGGTTGGGTAAGGAGATGAAAAACTATTTTCAGAGACAAGACATCATTGACATTAAGCAAATCATTCAAACAGGAGAAAATTGGCACAAAACTTTAGTTCCTAGATGGGAAATTGACCCTCAAGGGATTAGTATAGGTTGCAGTGGGAGGAAGTGCACTAAAGCACACTGTCTCTATGCAAGAAGTGCATTGCAGCGCAATGTGCCCTTCATTAGGCTACGCTGGTGACAGTAACCCATTTTGAAGGAAATTTTGACACAATTTTGACTCAATTTTCAGTGAAAGAAGATTGAAATTCAATCAACAACCACAAGTACAGTATGTAGAAATGTCTGAAGAGGCTAATAAGATAATAATATGGATGATCGCTCCCCAATGGAGTCGTTAATTTGGTTTGTGAATTTTTAGTGTCTACGGATAAACGCTTAAACCCCTAGACTAGTAGCTAAGTCTAGAACAACAGTGCAAAGCATTCTCTACCTTTTCTATAACTAATAGATTAAATAAGATAGTAAAGAAGCCTACCTGTAGCTTTCGCTTACTCCTTATCTCCCTTGACCAATTCTGTCAATCCTTTCTGTACTTAATCTGCTTGAAAAGTACCTGTAGACAGTCAGAATACAAAAACTGATCAAAGCATATGATAATGATATATTCATTAAACATAGAATGGAATCAAGTTCATAATACACACATGAAAACATCAATGGACAATACAAACATATGGAAAAAGATTTGAACACTTTATTAGTAAAAGGAAGAGTTACAACCCAATTTGCTTGATTCAGTATCACTCCTCCAGTTCAATCCCATCCTCTCCTCATAACAAGAAATACATTTTGACATGATTACAATACTTGAAAGCAATTCAAGTCTCATACTAATAGCATCTCCCTATAATTCAATGATTTCTAGCCCCTGATCACTTAGATGAGTGGTCTTTTTACAGGTGAATGAAGGAAGTTATGCCATAAATGATGGCAATGAATGCCTTCCCGAACTTAGGATTTAGTTCCATGGAGGAAGGGATAAAGGGATTGATGTTCCTTAACTCCCTACCTAATCCAAATTTGAGCTCAAAGGAGTAGATAAACTTGGGAAAATTCTAGATGCATCCAATGGATAAGAATATTCCCAAACCCCAACGCAATTTCACTCAAATTCGCCCAGTGCTAGAAAAGAGGGCACAAGTGTGCTGCATAGCACCCTAGCAGTGTACTGGACTGCACTGTAGTGTACCCTAATGAAGGCCTACCTGCGTTGATCTTCTTAGAGGATGCTTTTGGATGATTTCAGTCATGGAAATTCTTGGGAAGCTAGGCATTCTGATGGTTGAATTCTTTAGGGCATGTAAAAACTGAATTAGGGTTTGATGGGCCCTAATAGTACTGATCTATAAGTCAAGGTTGATGTGCCCAAATGGATCTATAACAACATCGATGGTGCTAGTCATAGTATGCAGAACCTATTTTCTACATCATCGGCCATTTTTGCTCCAAGTGGCGAGTTAGTGAGTTTTCAAGGGATTTGTATTAGTAGATCAACGAACAATATCACTAAGTATAATGCGTTGATTAAACTTCTCTCTAATGCCATTTCACTTGGCATTCACCGAATCATTGTAAGGCCAGACTCACAACTCATCGTACTGCAACTAACAAACATTTATACCATCTGAAACCGAACGATTCTTCATATTTTCCTTAGAGTTCGTATTTTGGAAATAATTTTTGAGTACATTCAATGTCCACATATCTCCAGAAACTTTAACACATTAACTTACTCATTAGCAAACTATGTGTTAAATAGACATTTGCGACACATGTAAAAGTAATTTTTCAATTCACATCATTAGTTGAATAGGATTGCACATAATCATATATATAAAAACTCTGAAAATAAAAATAGATAGATGTTTTAAATTGTTTTACAAAATTTGTGTCCAAGACATGTTTGGTCATCTGACCTAAAAGCTCAAAATGCATGCAAAAAACATCCTAACTAGACTTAGTGATGCTCATGATAATAGGTCACATCTTGAGTTATCATGCATAAGAACTGCATCCAATAGCCCAGAACACCAATAATATGGTGCTGCAGCCTCATAGGTAACTCCTTGATCCGAACATCCAAAATACCAAGGGTCAATCCCTCTACGTGATCCGGTAACTCTGCCAGTGTCTCGGCCAAATCCAAATCTTGGAGAACTGCTCTCCCATAATTTCTCCGCATTAGCCCACTTGATTCCTTTCGATGCCTCATAGGTTGAACAATACCCACATCTACATGCATGAGAATGATTTTAGTTTAGTCTTGGAACATAAAAACACAAAGACATGTAGAAACTTAAAAGTCAAAAAACATTTTGGCCAAAAACAATTTACCTATAGCACCCAATTGAGCGCCCATTGATAGACTCAACTCTAGATCTCCACGACAATCTATCCCTGAGTATGGATGGTCCTCAATGATAATATGTTGTCGATCAAGCCAACTGAAGAATGCAGTGGAAAATATAATCGATGACTGACCAACATGTCTAGCCATCAATTCGACCCACCGTTGCATCTGTGGATCTCTAGGACCAGCTACACCCATTGTTACATGTTGGGGTTGCATCAATGAAATTCTTTCTAAGGTAAAAGAAAGTAAGAGCAATCCATAGCTAAAATTCTTTGTCTTACCGCTCTTTACCTTTGTCAGCTACTCTTTCAATGAAGAAAGTACTACCTCACACCAGTTGAATAAAGTTGGCTCAAGACACTCAAGAGCATATTGCACATACGATCTATTCGCTAGATGAAGTGTCACACTTCCTGCCAAATTTGTGATGGTGAAAAGGATTGTTCTTAAAGGAAAATCATGGATACCTTTGATGATTATCTTTCCATCCTTTCTAGATTGTGTGCCTGGCCAACAAAATTTTTGAACATAGTCCCTCACTGTCTCCCCTCCATGGGAAGAAACTAAAAGAGATATGGGGGAACCATGTCTCGAAAACCTTGTAAGAAAGTAAAAGTCATTGATTACAGTAGGGAAAACTTTGTCTCTTATGTGAAAAGCCTGATTTGTCAGATCCCATGCATGAACTAGGAACTGCAATAGTTCTAATTGTTTCCTCATTCTAGAAAACCTGGAGTATTTAATTAACCCACAGTTTCTAAGGGCCTCAACTATACCCGGATCATTTAGGGAAACCATGTCATGTTCTTCATGATCTCTTTCTCACCAAGTAATAGACATTCTGATCTGATGAAAGCCTGAAATCAAACCATAAGCTTAGTTTGGATCTTTTTCATGCAAAAAATTAGAGAAATTTTGGGTCAATTTGGTGAAACAAGTTTGTGAAACTCACCCAGCGTATGTTACAGTGTAGAATACCTTCTGTATAGATGCTCCCTAGTGTAGTTTTTGACATGAAAGCCTGCGTTGATCCCAGGGCGAAGAATTCAAACCCTAGGGGCCCTAAAAACCATAAAAAATTGCATGAAATAGTAAAAGAATGACATGGAAAGAAATAGGAGGGGTAGATCTCCTACCTGGTCTAGACAACACGAGAAATGATTTGCGAAATCTCTCATAATCAGCTGATGAAGATCGAGGTAAATAATAGAGTCAAAGCACAAACTGAATGTTAAATTTAAAATGGTGAAAATAACATGGTAAATTCTTGTTTTTATGTTTATTTCATGAACATTAAATAACTAAACTTTAGTATTTACCTATTTTTACCAATGAAACAAGTATGTTTAATCTTTTTGGTGTTTCTTTGAATAGATTTACAATTGACTTATAGAATTTGACGTGCACGATCGTGAATTGTACTTTGACAACAGAGCATACTTTTATCTCTTTTTCGAGCTCTGTTAAACATCAAAAAAGGAACCCCCTTGGAGTCCTCTTTAAGCTCTTTTCAGACTCTCGAAATATGAAAATATTGTCAATCACTTGTCCTTTTCAGCTCATTAACGGATTGGAAATGATATCTAATAAGTATAAGTTTAGCCATTTTTCGGGCTGATATAGAATATTTAGAAAAAAGGAATACGTTGACTGAACATGGTCAATAGGTTCTCTCCTCTATTGTTTTACGTTTTTCAGACTTGAGAGACAAATATACGAAAAATAACTTGTGGAGTTTTCTTTTTGTCCCTTTTCAAACTCTCTAGACATGAAAAGGACTGAGTTATCATTGTTGTTAGACTTGTTATAACATCAAATAGCGACAAATGTGTCCATCATGACAAGACTGAGTTTCATCTTTGCTAGACTCGTTAAAACATCACATAGTGATGGATTCACCTGAAGGGTGAAATTATACAACGAGCATATGTTATCCTCCTCAATATTGATAAAAATAAAGAGGTACTGATCAACAATGACTGGGGAAAATGGGAAAGGGGTAAATCACTTTATGGCAGCAGGTCGCTTTTGAACATGGCACTTTTACTTTGTCATTGTGACTATTTGGGTTGGGTTATCTACTTGATGGTCATCACAACTTGGTCTATCATACCATCCATCACTTTTGTTTTGGGTCAATGCTGGCAATCCATTTAGTGTTGCCGACATGTTCAAGAGAAGTCACTCAGTTTAAAATCCATCCTTTGCAATACTCATAAACCTTCATTTTCATGACCATCATTCCTGAACCTTGTGTCATTAGTCAAATTCGTCTCCAAAATCATTACACTCGTTTTGTGTCATTGATGTGGGATACATCAAGGCCCTCCTATGATGAGTCACTTCTTGTTGACATCAACACATTATCCAAGAAGTTAACTTAGAAACACCCTTCCAATACCTTAAAGCTTGCATAAATCAATGGAAGGTTTCTTACTTTCGGTGATAGGTTGACATCATTGGCCTTCGACCAAAATACTTTGTATGGTGTTCGACATTAAAACATCTATTGACACCATGCAAAATGTACTGCAATACCTTGAGGATCATTATCATTATCGATAATTTCTCTCGTGTCTGTTAAAAACTTACATCATTGGCTGGTAATCAGACTGTGTCTTCCCATGTTCGACTTTAGATCACATATTCACATGTTTAGACTCATACTTGAGTGAATGATTGAAAGAGATAGAAGACCCCAGATATAGTTTCATCCATCTGGGTTGTGATTTTAGGAAATGTACCTAATCATCCGTACAAGGGCTTTACATTGATGCCCATACTATCATGGGTCTATATCTATAGACGACTATCTATGTACTTGTAATGAAAGTTTATATGTTGAGCATGGGTATTCCTTCCCTCAGCGATTCATGAGAAAAAATCAAAATATCATGATATTATGTATTGTAATCAATGCAGGTCCCAAACCACTTTGGAACCTCCTCATCACATCGTAAATCATATCACTCGACATCATTATTTTCAACTTCATGCTTTATGGGGTAGTTGTTACAGATCCATTTGGGCACGTCACTCCCATCATTCATATCAGTACCATTAAGGCTCATCAAATCCTAATTCAGTTGGTACATGCGCTAGACAAGTCACCACTTTGAATGCCTCCTTCCTTGAGAGTTTCTTGGCCTAAATCCCTCTAGAAATGCTTCCTTGAGGGACCAGCCCAGCCTTGGATAGGAGTAAGTGTGCTTCAGTGTAGGTAGGCCCATGTCAGGGTGCTCTACAAAGCACCTAGGTCCACTTTGACTTGTGATGGGTGAGATTTAGTGAAATTCACGTAGGATTCTGGGAATATTCTTCTTCTAGAGCCATCTAGAATATTCCCACACTTATCATCTCCTATGAGCTTGAAATTGGATAGGGAATGAGTTAAGTAACCTCCTATCCTCTCATCCCTTCCTCCATGGAAACTAACTCTAAGTTTGGAATGCCATTCAATACCCTCATTTATGACCAAACCTCCTCCATTTGCTTATAAACTGAGCACTCATCTAAGTGATAAGGGGCTAGACTTTGAGAATTTGTAAGGAGATACTATTGGTGTGAGGATTGAGATTACAAGTAAGTGTTTTTATGCTTTTGAAGTGTTGTTCTATTGATGTGATGTTGACTGGAACCTAAACTGGAAGAGTGACAATGGATCGGACTTCATGGTTGTAATTATACGTTCTACTTAATAAATATGTTTACACCTTTTTCCATATGTTTATCTTGATATATAATGTTTATATGTGTGAATGTATATAATTCCATTTACTTATAGTCAGTATATCTCTTGCTTTGATTGGTTCTATGTCTTCTTTTTATGCTTGCAGGTACTTTTTGAGCGAGTTAATTTCAAGAAGGAGCGACGGGAGTCATACAAAGGAGACAAAAGGAAAGAGAAAGAACAAGTATGTCCTTTGATTCCATTTGTCTTATTTGTCATCTATAGCAAAATGATAAGCACTTTAAATATGTTGTTCTAGGTATAGCTACCTACCTAGGGAATTAGTATTTATTCATAGATGCAAAATTCCTCATAACAAGGAAGGACTGGGAAACTCTTTGGCTCATGCATTAAGAAGTTTTTGAGCAAAATGGGTCTTGCACGATTTCTAGGTTGAATGGCTTTGGGCTACCTCTCATGCTCTACACAATTTCCCAGATGAAAGCTCGTTGTCCACTATCTCTACACAATTTTAGAGTTGAAGGTTGATTGTCAGCTTGGACTGCACAATTCCCTAGAGCAAGGTTGGTTTCCCTCAAGGATTTCATAGTTCATTGAGGCAAGCTTGGAACTGGGTGAAGAATGAGTCAAGAGATCGGCTTGTGGGTTAGACAATAAAAAAAGTGAGAAAACACAAGCCACAATGTAAAGGGGGAAGCTCCATCGAAGAACATGTACTTGGGTCAGTGTGAGATGAGTTGCTAAGGTTTAGGAGGGAGGCTCCAAAACAAAGAAAAAAGTTGGTGGTTGTAGCCGCTACAACATTGGTGAAACACTGGTAGAAATCCAACTCTTTGTATGGACCTTGTCTCATGTAAAGCAAATCTAACTCCTACGGAAGTATTATTTGATTCTTCGATTGTCATAACTTCTTCACTAGCTTGAGTTAAAGGTGTATTCCCTACCATTCCATTTATCGGCAACACACACGCCAAGCTAAGACAACTTAGCTGTTTTGATTGGGAATGAGTGGTATATTGATGCACAAGTTATTTAGAATGTCAGAGTTTTAGTTTCATCTTTGGTGTTGCTCCGCTGCTAGCAGGCCTGGATAGTACCCCAGTGGAGTCACTTCAAGAACACAAGCATTGCTTCGCTGCTAGAAATCCTGGACAGTAACCCGATGCAGTTATTTTCTCCATGTCTCTGTGGAGGAAGCCTTTATCTTCTTTTGTCTTTATTTTATTTTTTTTCATTTCATTTTTCAAAGAACTGTGTATAGGCACTTATTTATTTCAAGAGGTAAAAGAGGGATCCCAACGTATTGAGATGAGAAGAGGTTGTCCCTTTAGAGAAGGATGTTCATATACAATTCTAACATACTTGGTAAGATTTTTCCCCTTCTCTTTAATCTACTTGACTGACTTGACAAGGGTTAACCAAATACAGAAAATCGATTAGAGTAGGTGGTACTAGTTAAGAGTGCAAGCGTTGTGATTTTACCATGACTCTCTACGAAAGGAATGTATTTTCAATCAAGGTATCATTGACTAGAAGGAACACAAGATCCTCATAAAGAGATGGAATAGACAGATAACCAAGTGTTGATAGTTGTACAAGTCCTCTAGTATTTCACCCTGCCTGTCTCAAGAACCCAAACATAGTTTCATGCGGGAACTAACCTACGAGTGCATAAGAAAACAAGCAAAAGAAATAAGTAAAGAGAAGAAAAATAGAGTAAGCAAAACAAAACATGAAATAAAACACTACTCCTACTCCTAAGATAACAAAAGCATGGGCCAACTCATGTGAAGTGATATTTCCAATGCAGCCATCGGTGCATTGTTTGACCCATGTAGGCAAAAGCATGATTGACAAGAAAAATATTCAAGCATACCAAAAGACACGAAAGATAAATAAATGAAAACCAAATCATTTGAAGTTTGAATGCATCCATAGAAAATAAAAAAATGAAATCACATGAAAGACACTCTCTATATGTATTATGGTTGTCTGTCACATTGCACATGGAAGATAAGAACGTACACACCTTCGAACATGAAAAATGAGCAAACATGAAAAAGAAGAAATTTTTCGTTTCACAATAGTGCTTGATATGTATAACTCATCTAATGCATGAGCGATAGGATCATGTGATTCTAGTGGAGGATGCGAAGATTGTGGATTGGATTGATTTTCACTATGAATGGGAAAGTGATGAGGAACCTAGGGAGATTTAACAAATTTCTGATTGGAAGTGCAATTGACCTCAAGGCTATCAGAACCTGACATAACCATTATCTTAGGCTAAGGTGCCTCGATAGCTTGAGTTTCCACTTCATCAAAATACGGATCATAAAAAACAAGTGACCTAGAAATATCAAAAGCATACAAACCATTATCTTGATTGGATGAATGAATGAAAAGATCACGACAGCCAAGAAAAAAAAATCCAAGATGATGAATAACGACATCCTCATGATTTGACGAATCACAAAGAGGGGACGATGAAAAGAAAAAAAATTCACCCTCTGTGTTTTCGAAAAGGGAATCTGAAAGATTGGGTGGATCTAGGGAGATAGATTTGTCCTCTCTGCAATAAGATGATAGACTGACATCCCACATGTTCCTTGAATGATCAGAAGTGGAAACATCTGAAGATGGATTTTCAAAGGAAGGAACATAAATGGTAGAATTGTAGATCATGTCAGGATAAAGTAGATGAGGTTTGGATGAAAGGAGATCACCCTTCGCCGCAACTTCTTGTTCAAACTCCCACACATACTCATCAATAATGATAGTGTAGGTTGGTTTTTCAACACCAACTCCATCCACAATTTTATCCTCTTGAAAATCACATGTAGAGTTTGGAACAGATGAACACAACACACCAAATTCTGAAGGATCAAAAGAATCAATGGATGGAGGCTAAGAATATGAGACCATGTGAAAACCATCGGGCTTGCAATCCAAATCTGCGCAGAAATCCAGAGCATGTGGGGTATGACATAATGGTGACAGTTCAACAGGTAGGTTCACAACTCCTCACACCTCGTCTTGTGGGGCTGGAGTTGTTTGACGAGAAGGGGATAGAGGGTCACTTGGGACAACAACCTTGTCTGTCTCAAATTTAGAATCTCTTACATGGAGGTATGTTGGGAGAGGTTCGAAATATTCTAACTTATGTGGATTCTCAGATATGTGAACAAGATACTGAAATATATCATTCACGAATTTCCAATCAACTTCATCTTCTGGAAATTAAAAATAGTAATGACTGTTGAAATATGGCAACAAGAATATTCCAATTTAATTTGTCCTAGAATTAAATTGTGAATTAAGATCGAATTTAGTCTTAACAACTACTTGGAAATAATTAACTAATTTATTTTGAATTAATTAGTTGGAGAAATTCAAGTTAGAAGTCTTTCTGAAGTCATGCAAGAGTTATCCCTTAAATTAAGGAGATAAGATTGAGTTATCTTTGAGTTGTAATTAGTTAACTTAGTTTACCGAGTTAAGTCTAGTTAAATTAGTTCCAAACTTTTTTAGGAACTAGTAGTGAGTTAACTGTTAGTTGATGCATTTATGCACTCAAGTAGTGCTAATCCAGTTAACTGAAGATTCCTTCATCAGAAACTCATGCATGTCTATTCTGAGAAAGACCCAGTTGAGATTAATGTTCAAGAACAATGTACTATCAGTTGCATGTGTTTTCTCATGGAGAAAACTCATGCATGCAGTCAAGGATTTATCCTTGAGGATTGTGCATTTTTGAAGGTTTTCCACTTGGTAAGAGGCAAATCATCCACAAGGAACATCGCAAGGAAATAGGAGCTTGGAGGGAAGAGAGGAAGGCTAGAGAGAAGCCAAGATTTCCTGTGAGCATATCTGAGGATTGTACTGAAAGCTGGCTAGCTGTGAGAGCTAAGGCTTTGTATAATTCCTATGTATTTCTACCATGTATGATAATACCATAGTGTGGGGTTTTTAGCTGAGGCTTTCCCCAATAGTGTTTTCATGTGTATTGTGCCATTGATTCTTCTTCTTCTTCTTATACTGTTCAACTCGATCTTTAAGCTTCCGCAGTTTGATAGTAGAAGTAGGTTATAGTATTCTGCTTTGATTCATATTTCATTATCGGGTTAACCTACCATCATATTTTCTACAATGACCAAAAAGATCAAAAAGTGCACAATTGATTCGTTAGGTGCTTTTCGCAATTTTAAAATTTTGTGACAAAGTGTTAATTCTCTGATCATGCACACATCCTAAAATACGAAAGCATGACCTAATACTTTGATCATGTGCTCGAAAGAGTGTATAAAGGTTGTGAGCAATGTGAGACACCATTGCTTAACTCTCCTTTTGAATGTGTAAGCAAACAACCCACATGCAATGTAGTCCTAGGGGAATTCATTCCTATCATAGAAACCTCGAAAGGAAACTGTGTGAATTAATAGGGGTTCTCTACTTTTTCCATCAAATATGAGTTGTGACAAGTCATCTATAACATTCGCTGACACATCGAAATTTGTAGTGTGAGAAAAGCATGTCGGATTTGAGATTTTCATATAAGTAATGAATGATGTGCATAAATTCAAAAGAGACTTAAAGGGCTTAGATTTTCAACTAGCCCTCCTTCTAGCACCAAAAATGTTCATTTAGGGGATCTCCCCAGTAAGAAGTCCCAACTAGACCTCAAACTATTTGGAGTAGGAGTCACAGTAATGGGTGGTAGTGTAATGCCTTGATCGCAGTAGCGGGTAGAGGTAAGTATGATAATTTGGGATTGAAGAAAGTGTGCAACCTTGCAGTGAGTCAAGTGAGATGCATGGGAGTTCTAACACATGGAGGGGAAAATGAAGTGTGCCCCTTAGAAGCCTGTAATAGTACGCAACTTGAAAGGAACACATGAGCGGAAAGAAATCACAAGATGAAATGCATAATAGTCCACAAATCAAAGTGACAGGTTAATCCAACAACACACATTCAACATGATTCATACAATTGCATACAAATTAGTTCATAAGAAAATGCATAAGTTAAAAAACATACATTTCTAAAGCAACCAGAATAGTCCAACTATAGTAACAACATATGCATGAAACCATGTTGGCTCAGTTATTATAAATGAAAGTTCCATACATACATACACCATTGACAACCACTAGCCCCAATAGTGGAACATTACTGTCAATAACACATGCTTCTCCAAAGAAGTATACTCGCTCTATGTTGTGGAGAAGCCAAGGCTCATCACATTACTCCTAAGCCTAGCCAAAATCTTGGCTCCCAAAATCCTTTTCTATGAGTTATGAGGTTCTATTTATAAAAAAGGTTGGGGTGACCCTTGACATTCCCCTTTATGACCTTTTGACTACCCTCATGACTCTTCAACTTCTTTACAAAAACTCATAACATTACATAGTGATTGTTCACATTCCACTAGTGATTGTGATGCAGGAAAGTGTTCCCTCTGTGGATAGAGGCAACCCCTCTAGCCCTAGAGTGGGTCTAGTCACAAACAAGGACATATCAACAATAGCTTTCCTTAAGTAGTCAAAGTTGGAGGCCTACCTCAACCGGTGGTCAATGGAGTTCCATTTTGCTGCTCTAGCTTTCGCTCCCTTCTCCTCAATGATTGATCAACCTGAAACAATGCAAAGGAAATACAACAAAGCATGTAACTGGAAAACAACAATGATCTATTTACTCACAAAGTCAATAAGTCATGAGCTATCAAGTAAATTACATACAAGACATAGGAAAACATCATTGATTGCATTAATAATGAAATAAGAGCAAGCTTACAATTAGAGTCTTGACGTCGCAAGCCTTCTCAGAGGGATCCAACCAGCATGTTCTTCAAGCATTCACTCTTTGAAGATGGATCTCCCAACATACAAAGTCTCTCTCTCTTACTCACAAGTTTTACATCAAACCAAGGGCACTTCACAACCTTCCACAAGCTATCAACACTCTCACACTCACACTAGCTACCTATCAAAAGCACTAACAGCTAGCTGACCATTGCAAAGGTGAGTGTTTAAATAGGAGAAGGAGTCTCCATGAAAGGTGGAAGAGAGAGCTCATCCCTAAGGAAGGTAGCACAATTGGCGGAACTTCCATACCAGGGAAGGAAGGGCGACATAAACTATGCCAACAACCAAGTCTGGAGTCATCCAGAAGGCTGACTGTTGGAACAAATTTGGCCAATCTGGATCATCGCAAGTACATAACTGAGCCTTAGCATTGATATCGCTAGTGAGAAGTGTAGCCAGTCAGATCATCGCTAAAGATCACAAGTAACCTTGTGCTGGAGCATGAACTCGGACCATCGCGGGAATCAGATGTACTTCCGCACTGGCGGTGCAACTGGACTATTTATGAGAACCCTTCAACATGTATATTAAGTCCATAGTCGTGATGAGGCAGATACCTTAGGAAAATTGGGTCAATTGGCAGCATAAGAGAGCATTTGTTCAACATGAGCATGTTTGACTTGGACACATGACATAGTAGAAGGACTGGGAATGAAGGCAGTGACAAATTACTGTGTAACAGATGCCCCCTAAAGTATGAAGCTCGAGAGAGTGGGAGGGGTGAAATGCTTCACAAAACTCACTGAGCCGGAACACCATCTGGAAGAACTTGCAGGCGCAAGTACAACTGATATCTCTGATAGTGAAATACATGTAGTCTAGGCATGGACACAACCATCCAGAAGACATACGAACTAGGTCTGTGGTATGGACGTAGCCATCAAACTAATAAGACCATGATAATAATCAAGGTATGGTCGCAACCATCCATGAAGACTCAGGTATGGTCGCAACCATCTATCAATGAGTCAAGTAATCACGAACCAATCCACGCAGCCCGAACATGCGTGATCTGAGTTCAAGGTCTTGAACCCAACCAATCATAGTACAAGTTCTAACATGTGAATAAGGGTGCTAAAGTCGAGCATGAGAGAAAATCGCTTGATTATTGATTGATGATGCAAACCGTTAACGAGCTCGAGAGAAACCACCAATAATTCCAATGGTTCTCAAGGTACTGTCCAGTAGAATCCACGAAGTGTGAAGAATGAGTTGAAGTCGAACACTCATGGAATCACCCAATTGATGACCAATTATGTAAGTCGACCGTCAGGTGCGAAGAACTTGCCATTGAGGCATGCAAGCTCCAAGGTACCAAAAGGGATTTCTAGATCAATCTCCTGGATAATGAGCTGATGTCGACAGGAGACGATCCATCGCAGGAAGTCCATAATGTTTCCCCCATAAATGACATGAGACAAGGAACAAGCATAGATGGTGAAACCGAGTATCAAAGGAAGAGGCAAGGATGTAAACTGTAGAAAGATTATACTCTTGTCAAGGAACAAGCGTAGATGGTGAAACAGAGTATCAGAGGAAGAGGCAAGGATGTAAACTGTAGAAGGATTATAAGAGGATGTCGGTGACATGAGTCTGGAGGGTGGCAGCATTTAGGTACCAAGGGATCAGAGGCTTAATGGAGATAGCATGGATCAGATGGAATGAGGCTAAATGACAACCCAAACCCACGGAAGACCAAATGACGATGTATGGATGTCCCAACCTGACAAGAAGAAAAAGTGTCGATGTTCAAGAGTGACTAGCTGCCATAAACAATCAATGATGATTTCCAAATTTCCCCCCACCATTGCTGGCGAGTACCCCAATTATTTTTTAAAACAAGCTTGAAGAGGATAGCATATGCTTGTAATATAAGTTCGACCTTCGATCGAATCCAACCTAGTAATAGTTCAACGAGCCCTAGGGAGGAGAAGCTTGAGTTTCGTCATGGTGACGAGTCCAATGTCATTAGGGTTTAACGAGTCCGACATAGGGAAAACTCATAGTCTTTTTCATGTTTAGAGAGTTTGAAAAAGACACGAAAAAGAAAACTCCAGGGGGGTCCTTTTTTGGAAAGTCGTGTCTCTCGAGCTCAAAAAAGTATAAAACAATACTCGAAATCACCGCTCGACCATTACGATCAAGGAGTACTTTTCATGATTAGTGACTTCGACTTGAAAAAGTAGAAAAGTGATCAAAACCACATTGTTTCGTGACAAATAACGAGCCTGAAATGACAAAATCTCAGCAATCTTTTCACGTTTACACAGTTGGAAAAGAGCTTTAAAGCAGATCGCCTCTCGTTTTGTTTAACGAGTCGGAAGGAACAACTCGGCTATCTTTTTGTCTTTTAAGTCAGAAAAGAGGGTTAAAGACGACTCTACGGACCAAGTGCGCATGTGACTCCACGACCTGTAGTTCTGCACAAAACATGTCAAACATAAAACCCATTTGACATAAATAATTAATGTATGCGGAAACATAATTAGAAACCAAAACTCTAATTAACCATGCAATAAAAATGGTAAAAATCCATATTCTAAAGTGCAATTTTTTAATATTTCAAAAAATTACTATAAAAAGGGGGGTAATCCATTTTATTTTTACCATTTGCACTGTTCAATTTACCATTGGAGCATTTGGAGCACCAACCAGAGCTAATTTCTCGAGCTAATTTCAGCCTCATTCGTCGACGGTTCGTCGTGAAACTTCTACCAAGTAAGTAGACCTCCTCTTGCGCTTCATTTCAATATTTTTTCATGCATTTGAGCATTAGACATGTGAGTTTGAATGGATTTTTGAGTTGGAGTCCGTCGTTCGGTCATCGCGGGCATGCTGCTTAGGTCCGCGATGACCAAGTGTGACTTACACGTAACACTCTCTGATCATTGCGAGAATATGATGTATTCTCGCGATGACCATGAGAAAATTGAACTACGAACCTTGCGCCTTCACGATTTTTTTAAAAGTAGTCGTGATGCCGACGCAAAACTATTTTTTCATGCAAATTATGGATTGAAATGAATTTCTAATTCATTTGTTCTCGTCATGCAGGGCATCATGTCCTTCGTTTGGCAAGAATGAACTCATGATGTCAATGATGAGGAAGCTTTTGCTGATGCTGGGTGCCGAAATGCTTTATGTGTGTGCGGATTGCTAAAATTCTTCCTTACTTCACACCTTCAGGCCCAACCCGATTTGCTAGAGTTGATAATCCATGCATGGAACCCAACAGACGAGAAATTCATAATCCGAGGCTGAGACATTGAGTTTAATGCAACAGACATTTATTTTTTGACCGGATTGTCCCGTCGCGGTGAGAGGCTGATCCTAGAGGGCCAACATCCCGGGGGTGAATCACTAGAGATGATAATGGCACGAGTGTGCCCCGGGGCACGTAAAACAAAAAGCGGGAAGGTGGCAATTTCGATGGTGGAAGATATGGTTCTTCGTGTAGTTCTGTTTATGATAACAAGGGTAGTGGGCTCCCAAGCCCAACACGAGGCATCGAAGACCCATCTATGGTTGGCTCTCGAATGCCTTAATCTGACCATGTTCAACTGGGCGAAAACAGTGACAACTAATATGAAGAGACAACTAAACAACTATCATCGAGGAGAGATGAAACAGTTTGGTTACGGATCCATCTTGATCCCGCTCATGCTGGAGCAGGTGCAGCACTGCAGTTGCAAGATATGGTCTTGGATGCGCCCTGACCACGAGAGCCCAGGGTCACACGATGGGCCCACGTTATGCCACGAGGAGGTGGCAGGCGCCCAATGTCATGGGGGGAAATGTTCCATGAGTGGCTAGGGCACCAAATGATCTTTGTTGAGGACTGGCCATACGCTGGGATGGACTTTCGTGGAGATCCCAACATGCAGCTACCCCCTGGCGAGCAGTGGGATGATGGCAGTAAAGCACTTGATCACACTATTTTTGTATTTTATCTTTTATGATGTTTTTTGGATTTTTTCATACATATGTCCTAATGAGGTACTCTATGGTATTACAGATGTGGGACCAGTGAGGCCTGTAGGACTGGCTCCAGAGGCAAGGAGGGACCCACAGGGTATTAGGGAGCTAGCCTTGGCTCCTACGGCTGGTGATTCGATAGAGAAAGTGGCCCAAAATCTTGAGGGTTTGATGGCGGGGATCCCTAATTACATGGGGATCAAGGAGGTCCCCATAGAGTTCCAGATTCACACAGTAGGGGTGATACCTAGGGTGCATCGACTGTTGAGATGGGTTGCATGAGTGGTGGTGTGCTATAGGGAGCATAACCCACCACAGTAGACACTGAGGCTTTATTTCCTGCTGATTTTTTGAGGGACATGTGCCTCGGATGTATGGAGAACATAGACTCTATTTGGACATATACATTTATTTTTTGAGCACCTTGGTGCACCACACAAGATATATATATATATATATGGTTCATTATTGTGTTTTGAATACTTCTATATGCTGTTTTGATTACATGTTATGCAAATGTCTGTCTAATACATAGTTGGCTAATGCAATAGTTAGCGTGTTAAATTGTCTCGGAATGTGTTCATATGTGATAAAATCAAAATTCCTTTCTAACAATTTAACACGTAAATACAACCTTAAAATCCGATGATCTCTGACAGAATAGTGGACAACAAGCCGAGAGTCCAGATTCACAAGCAATGCACGAATGCCGAGGTTAATAGCCTCGGTCAATAATTCAATAACAACACTATATTCAGCGACATTGTTTGTGGTGCAACCCAGACAAACAACTTGAAGGTCTACTAACTCACCGTGAGGATCGTAGATCACCCATGCCATAAAAGACAGGTTGCGTGTACTATGGCAGGCACCATTAGCGAAACCTACGTAAGGTGTACCAGACATCTGCACGAAGCAAAAAGGCACAATAAGCAGCAATTATGCCTACACACCAAGCCAAAACATGAAAACACACACACACACAACACACTTGCTGAAAACACACATATGTACAAATCAGAGTGCATGGGGTTCATGCGTAATATTTTTTCAGATAAGGCCCATTTTGGGGATTATCTAGAGGGTTATCTTCATAATCAATCAGCTCTTAGGCCCCTTTTTGCAAAGCTCACTTTACAATATAAGGCCCGTGCAACATGGGCTCGAATTTGCCTGCCCCCAGCTTATCATTCGCTTGATCATAAAGCAGGACTAAATCTCCTTCAACAAAAGAACGAGGATGGACAGTATGATCGAAGTGAGTTTTCACTCTCTTCTTCTGTGCTTCAATAGCCAGAGAGGCTAGTCGACGGGTCTCATCTAGTCGCTCTAGATAGAGAAGGCGTTTTTCTATCGGAGTAGTGTTGGGGAGTAATTTGACAGCTAATTTCAAAGAAGGGATCTCACACTCAATGGAAAGGGTAGCCTCCAAATCGTAAACCAATTGGAATTGGGTGAATTCGGTGACATCCTTCACTAATGTTCGGTAGGCCCATAGGGCGGAGATCAACATCAAAATCCAGTTGGACTTATGCATGCCAACGGTGCGTTGAAGCATTGTGACTAGAACTTTGTTGACAGCTTCCACTTGGCCATTGGCCTAAGGATAGTACGTTGTTGAGTTATCATGTTGCAGGCCCAACTGGGTTGTTAACTCGATCATCATATGATTATGAAAGTGTTTTCCGTGATCAATGACGATAGCCTAAGGGACTTTGAATCGTGAAATAACATGATTAAACAAAAATTGCGTCGTTGTGTGACCGTCTTCGGATAGTGTAGGTATCGCCTCAGCCCATTTTGTAAAATAATCAACAACAACGATGATGTACCCATGCCCCCCGGCCGAGCGAGGGTTATAGGTCATATAATCAATGCCCCATTTAGCAAAAGGGTTGACGGTAACAACAGGGTGCAATGGAGTAGGAGGCGCGTGCATTTTCCATTGGTAGATTTGGCACTCATGACAAGAGCAGACGACAAGAATGCAATCCTTGAAGATGGAGGGCCAAAAATAACCAGCATGGAGAATCTTTTGAGTAGTGGCATAACTGGACATGTGACCACCACAGGCGCCAGAATGGCAGTCATTTAGAACTCGTTCGACTTCCTTGAGTATTATACATCAGCGGAGAACAAATTCGACACCGAGTCAGTACAGGGTGTCCCCAATAATGTGATAAGGTTGAGAATGCTGGCGAATTTGTCGCCGAGCATCCTTGGACAAATCGGGACGAAAAGAGGACGTCTGCAGATAGACAATAATGTCCCCATACCAAGGATCAAGGGTGCTAATCAAAAACAAGGTTTCATATGGAATATGGTCCTCTAACCGAGAGGGTGTGGTAGCAGATGGAAGAGAGCAAAGCAACTCAGCGAAGACGAGGGACTTCTTGGACTTGGCAGTGGTGAAATCCAAGTTGAACTTTTGGAGGATGAAAATCCACTTTGAGTATTTTCCCCCCAGTAATTGACGTGACAAGATGTACATCATCGGGTTGCAATCATAAATCACCGTTGTGGTGCGCAATAGTATGTAATGGTAGAAACGTTGGACAACACAAACAATGGCTAGTTCCAACTTCTCGACATGGGCATAGTGAGTTTCCGTATCAAGTAGAATGCAGCTGAGATAATAAACGACATGCTCAGTACCATCATCGTCATCTTGAACTAGAACCATGCCGATGGTGGTATTAGTAGCGGCTAAATAAAGAGTGTAGTCCCAGTGATAATAAGTGGGACGTAACAAAGGAGCAGAAACAAGGAGAGCCTTGAGGTGCTCGAATGACTCTTGTGCAGCGGTATCCCAATGAAAAGGGGTGTTGCGTACTGCGTATAGTCTTTAGCCACTTTGGCATAATTCAGAATGAATCGTCGTAGAAAATTTGCTTTTCCCTGCCAGCTCTGCAATTATTGCAAAGAAGCAAGGGGAGGAAGATTCAGAATGGCTTCGACTTTAAGAGGATCCAAACGGATACCCTCTCAAGAGATATTGAACTCGAGAAGTCTTCCAGACTTGACACAGAAGGCACACTTATGCGGATTGAGCTGGATACGATAGTGTCTACAACGGAGAAAAATTTGGCGAAGGTGGGTGGGATGGTCATGGTATTTTACTGAATGAGTCGGAAGGTCATCCAAGTAAGGTTGCACAATGTGTCGAATATCATGAAATGCATAAGACATTGTGTGTTGGAAGGTGGCACCGACATTCTTTAAGCCGAAAGGGAGCTTCTTATAAGCGAAAGTGCCCCATGGACAGATAAAAGCAGTCTTGTGTTGATCGACAGGGGCAATATTAATCTGGTTATAACCAAAAAATCCATCCATGAACGAGTATATTTCACTCTCGGCACACTCATCAATAAGCTGGTTAAGGAAGGGTGTAGGGAAGTTATCTTTAGGACAGGCTCGATTAATATCACGGTAATCAACACATACCCTGATAGAGCCTTGTTTTTTAGTGACAGGGACAATATTAGAGACCCAATCTGTGAGTGGGATGTCATAAGAAGCTTTTCAACTTCTGCTTTAATAGTTGTAGCCTTTCGGGGGTGCATGGGGCATAGACGCTGTCGAACGGGTTTAGCACTCGGATAGGTAGGAATCTCATGCACCATGATGGTAGGGTTGATGCTGGGCTTTGTATTTCTCCACCTTTTGCTACCAACTGAGCTTTGTATTTCTCCACCTTCCCTTTGCATTTGTCTTCTTCTTGAACACCCATTTGCTGCCAATGGGTTTCCTTCGAGCCGACAACTCCACCAGATCCCAAGCCTCATTTTTGTGCAAAGATGCCATTTCAGCAACCATGGCCTCTTTCCAGAGTTTTCCATCCTCTGAATCCACAACTTCCTTCACAGTTCTGGGATCATCATCAGTAACAGACAAAGCAAAGTTTGAAAATAAAGCAGATGGAATATACCTTTATGGTTGCCTTCTTTCTCGAGCTGATCTTCTCACAGCCGGAGTTTGTGGCTCTTCATCTTCTGATTCCTCCTCTGCTACAGAGTCTGATTCTTCCTCCTTTAGTTCAAACCCTATCTTCACAGGTTCCTTTGGTTGGACTTCATGTTTAATAACAGCTTTCACCTCTCTGAACACCACATCTCAACTGTACACAACCTTCCTTGTTACTAGGTTCC
>APFE030189173.1:216524-231094 GCA_000404065.3 Pinus taeda
TTTTCACAGAAATCAAAATCGAGAGAGCTATTACTCATACCTTCTACCATACCTTTACCATGTAGTATTCGAAGGCCCTTCTCTCCAATATGTCCAAGCCTTGGATGCCACAACATTGTCTTCTCTCCAGAGACCACTAGATTTTCTGCTCCATTTTCAGGAACCATAGAACTATTGCACCCGTCAACAACAGTGCTACCTTGCAGCTTGTACAGAGTTCCAATCCGAACTCCTCGCATCAATCCCAGTGCTCCTCGAACCATCTTGCAGGTATCCTTCTCGAACACTGTCTTTAACACCTGCATCATCCAACTTGCTTACAGAAATCAGACTTCTGGCCAACGCAGGAATATGCAGAACACCCGAAAGGGTTCTAACCCTTCCACCTTGCACTTCAACTTTACTTTTCCACGACCAATGATTCTAGCCTTCCTATCATCTCCTAAGAAGACATCACCACCATCGTATTTCTCATACTCGCAGAACCACTCTCTATGGGGAGTGAAGTGAAAGGATGCACCTGAGTCAATCCACCATGCCTCATGATCTACTTGTGTACTTGAAGAAGCCAAGTACACATCCCCACCTTCATCTGAGGTGGTTTTCGCCTCTGCAGAAGAAGCATCATCAAATCCTTTTCCTTTATCAGGAGCTTTAGATTTACACTCCCTTTTGAAGTGCCCTTTCTTTCCGCATTTCCAGCACACCACCTTTGTAGGTTTTCCTGGAGATTTAGATCTCCCTCTAGATTTAGATCTCCCACTCGATGACTTATTTTTGTTTCTGTTCTGGGACCGTCCTCGTACAGACAAGGCATCACCATTCTGGTTGTCCATATTTTTCCGTCTCATCTCGTCCGTCAGCAAGGCTGAGACTATTTCATCAAACTGCAAAGCAGTTGCATTGCTACCTATTGCAATAACGAGACTATTCCACGAGTCTGGTAGAGAACACAACAAACTGATGCTCTTATCTTCATCTGAAATTTTAATATCAACAGATAATAACTGACTTACCACAGTATTAAATGCATTCAGATGCTCTGTCACCGAGTCTCCATCTTTCATCCTCAGGTTATACAGCTTTTTTCGCAGGAACAGTTTATTAACCAGAGACTTAGATTGGTACAAAGTCCCTAACTTGTCCCATAAAGCCTTCGCCGTAGCTTCCCCTGATACATTCAACAATACTGAATCAGAGACACACAATCGTATTGTGCTCTTTGCCTTCCGATCCAACTTCTTCCATTCTTCATCGGTCACTCCCGTTGGTTTAGTACCCGATCTACCGCGATCCACTAATCTTTATCCACCAACAGATCCTCCATCTTGAGTTTCCACAACTCAAAACTCTGACCATTGAACTTCTCAATCTCTATCTTTCCGCTGTTCGCCATCTTCTTTCATCACCACCAGAATCGATCTCGCAGATCCCCACTGAACAGGGTCTACCACAGGCCCGAGCGAAACCCCTCAGCAACAAAGGCGTCCCCTTGAAGCCAAAACAGCTCTATTACCAAATGTAGGTTTTAACCCCGTACAAAATTACCTGCATACGAATTCTAAATCACAGGAAAAATAAAAATGCGAGAGCATAACACATAAAACACATATACACAGAGATTTCCCACTGGATCTCAAAACCGAGAATACCAGCTTGATTTTTCATTATATTCCTTTCAATGTTACAATACATATTTATACATGCCGAAGCATCCAATACCATGGACCGAAAACCATCGCGTCCAAAACCATGGACCGAAAACCAGAGGCAGGTTCGCCCAACCTAATATAGGGTCCAAAAAAAAAATTTCTCGGGGCGCTGCCCCGAACCCCGTAGAGGGAGGCTACCCGCCCCCCTCAAATCCCCCAGACAGGGGGGGCTGCCTCCCCCCCTCTAACACCCCGGTTCACTACGTATGTTAGTCATGGAAAGAATATAACACAACCCAACATTCAGTGCTAGGTCGCTCAATGTGAAGGGGACCAGAACTGGACGGAGGAGCACTAGAGGGGACCTCAGGCTCCTTCCTGTTAGGCGACAGATACTCTTTTTCCCAAGTACTAATGTGGACAGGAATCTTCCCAACCATAAATACATGAGAACCAAAGTTAGAAGAGGATTGAGATGGATCAACCACCATTTGAGTTTGTTGCGAGGGAAAGGGTTCTTTGAGCACGACAGGAGTTCTAGGGGCACCTTTCAGCAAATGAATAACTTCATACCACCTCGAACAATCTTTGGTATAGTGATCCTCATCTTAGATAAGGCAAGGATACTTAGGCTTACATTTGGCACCTTCCTCGGGTGGAGGTTTAGGGGAATCCTGCTTCGGCTGTTCAGCTTTGTTCTTTCCTTTTCCCTTCTTTTTCCCTTTTGAGGCTTTATCTGTCATGGTGGACTAGACGACATTCACGTTGGAATTATTACCAGCATTGGATACAGCCTGAGAAGTATTTTCATTTGACGCATTCGACTTTTGCTTCCCAGGGTTCGCGGAAGATTACTTAGAGGGCGGATTAACAGAACTAATGACACCGTCAACAGAGGGTGTCAGTGGAGCTTTGGAAGTTCCGGGCCTCGGAGCATCAGGAAAATAATCATATAATGTACCAGACTGGGAGTAAACCAAGTCAAGGTACTAAGCACACGCAATAGCTTGCTCTTCAGTTACACATGCCCCCATAGCAATTCCTGAGCTATTGGACCGAAAAATGAGGTTGTAAACCAGTCAGTGAGAAGTTGATCGGGAATCCAAAATTTAATCAAACGGTGATGTCATCTCCATTCATGAAAATGATTGGAGATATGTGTGGCCATAGTCTGTTTTAAGTATGTCAGGAGATGTGTGCCCGTTTCATAGCGAATCGGCAACTGAAAATGAGTTAATAATGCCATAGCTAACGAGTTAAAGTCCTGAAAAGATTTGCGAGCTAACTCAATATACCACTTAGTAGCAAAGCCAGTGAGAGTCTGTTGAAAAAGGAGAAGTTAGATTGAATCATGAAGCCATGAGTTTGATGAACACCATAGACGATACGTCATAACATGAGCCTGGGGATCTTCTTCGACTTTACCATCAAACTTGGGACAATCACCTGGAATTTTAGTTGGAACGATGGCCAATACGGATTATGAAGAATGGGATCATTTGTCAGTTTGGACACGTTCAGTAATTCCAACGTCGCTAAAAAGGGCAGTTGAGGATTAAAGGACATTTTTGGCCGTGGGTAGGAGGTAGTACCATAGTTCCATCTAGCTGTTTGTTGCCTCCACTAGTTTTGACTAGACGGACTTGGCCCATAAGGGTTTCGACCATAGGAATTTTACCCATAGGGGTTATAGCTGTAACTAGATGGTTGACCCTGGACCTACCCCCCAACATTCCACTGATCACCAACTTGGCCTGCAGGAGCAACATAGGGTTGCTAGAAATTCTGGTAAGGATTTACCTGCAGTTGTTGATAATTTTGGTATGGGGCAAATTGGGCTTGCCCTTGGGATTGTTGGGTACCATAAGGTGGTTGGGCTCCAAACTGGGCCTAATAGCTAGGCTGGGTTTGATATGCAGGTTGAGATTGGGCTCCAACCTGAATTTGAGGACCAGATTAGGTATGGAGCCAGACTGGGGCTGGAAACTGGGTGGCGCTTGAGAAGAAACCATCATTTGAGTGCTCGGTTGAGCAGGCCCAGACAGATGTCCATGAGAAAAATGAGGCTGAGCCATCTGGCTAGAAGGTTGACCTAGTTGAGATTGGGGTTGACCCACTTGCCCAGAAGGTTGAACTTGCTGGGTAGTGGGTTTTCCTTGCACAACTGAGGGTTGTCCTGATTGGCTAGATGGCTGAGCAGACTGGACCGTTGGTTGGCCCGGTTGATTTTGGGGCTGACCAATTTGCCCAGACGGATGACTAGGCTGGACAGTGGGTTGGCCTTGCTGAATGTAAGGCTGACCAACTTGCCCAGGAGAGTAGCCTTGCTAGACATAGGGTTGACCTTGTTGAATATAAGGTTGTCCCGGGTTACTACAAGGCTGCCCAAAATAGGTAAAGGAAGAACCACCAAAGGCTAAAAGTTGTCCCTGAAAGGGTTGTCCTTGTGGGCCTCCAGGTTGTCCTGGATAAGGTTGTCCGTAAGATGTTTGACCTTGATATGGTGGCCCTTGAAAATTTCTGGGTGCTGCTTGGCCACCATGATAAGTGGTGGTACCCCAAGCAAAGGATAATGGAACAGTGACCTCAACTCCGGGTTGAGATGCCATAGGTTCGGGGTAATAAATATGAGCTCCGCGAGAATCATAATAATTAAACGAATTTTGAGGATTCGGATTCCGAAGAGCTTGCACATATTGATCATATGCCCCCCCTGTTGGAATGGAACCAGAAGAAGGTGGGGCACTTAGTGCGGGATCGACAATACTTACCGTTGGGCCACTATAGGTAGGACCAGCAGAAGGTCCAGCAATAGTAGTGAACACTGAAGAGGCAGTGGCAGTACTGACAACAGGGGTTGAGGAAGCCACACAAACAGTTGGCATGGTCGGAACAGATGTGACAGATGCATTGTGAATTTGAGGTATGAATGACTCCGAAGTCGGAGGGTTGGTACGAGACCATATGGAACTCGATAAGCGAGACCTGGAACTAATGATGTCCACCAAAGCATTATACCTTAAAGGCAATGTAGCACCAAGGGAAGTAACACGGAAAGGTGAAGTCCCTGTTGCACGGAAAGGTGAAGTTTCCATAGGAATAGGTACTTCACTTTCTGACACAAAGTATTCTTCACCAGAGACGGAAGCCATCTCATCCATGTCGAAGGAAGACATCGAGACTGAAACACCAGGAGGAGTAGTGGGAAAGTCTTCCTCAGAAGGCTCCCAAATGGGGTTCCAATTAATATCGTAAGGCTCGTCCTCTGGGGCGCGAGAGTTGAGCAGTTGGATACTCGGGATGACAGGGAGAGTATCACTAACAACCGGAACCTCGAGAGCGACAGAGGATGGAGACCCTTGGTCACTTGGAATGGGAGACGGGATTGATGATTCCACCAAGATGATTCAATTCAAAATCCTAGGAAAACTATTGAGAAAGGACCCTACTCAGACTAAACACAAACAAGATCTAACTGGGTAAGTGTGAACGTGGCCAAATAAATTTTAAGACACAGGAACAGAACTTGACCTTTTCATCTTTAAAGAGTCGAGAAAAGGACCAAAAGATGACTTTATTTGCCTTCGAATATTTAATGAGCCTGAAGTGACAAGTGCTCAGATGGACCTTTAACAATGTAAACTTTGAAACGAGAACTGATACTGTTACCCGTTTCATAGAGATAGCAAAAAAATGACCCGATTCTAAAAAATAGTGATGCAGAATACACATGTTTTTTTTAGAACATGGTTTTTGGAACTTTATTTTTTTTTCATGTTCAAGGATGAAATCAAGTTTTAGAATGGTAGTGATTTTCATGCTGATTTTAAAAAGTGAGTATTCTGCATCACACCTTTTTTTTAAAAGACCTATTTTTTGACCTTTAATTTTCTAGTGTGTGAAATGTGAAAAATTATTTTCTAAATTTGATAGTTTTTGAAGTCGTCATCTTATTCATATTTTCTTCTTCTCTATCTTAATTTCTTTTTTTTTTAGGGGGGCTTTTATTGTTTTGCGTTTTTAAATTAGAAAGTCGATAGTTTGAATTTTAGATAATCTACATATTTATACATCTTTAATTAATTTTTCAATCCACATGAAATAATTGTTTCTAAGAAACAACATTCTTTAACAATGGACATAAAAATAACCATTTTTAACATACATATAACAAAAAAACTAAAAGTTTTGATAATTTTTTGCTAGAATTAACATGTCAAAATCACAATTTTTATGCAAAAATATTAACTAAAAATGGTGAAATAATAGTTTTTTATGACTTTCATGTCAAAAAAATAATAATAACAACTTTTTTTTCAAAAAATAATAATTAACTTAAAAATCAATGCGAAAATCACAAATTACAAATATTGAACACATAACAACTTTAATTCATTGATTATTCCTTTCATGAAATGTCAGAGTCAAAACATTGCAAAGCTTGATTTCCAGGTATAACTTAAATTTAATCAACAATGTCACGTAATCCAAACTCTTCGTCCTCTAGAGTTGTTTCATCATTGTCATCTTCCACAATATTTTCTGCTTCCTTTTGCGCAATTTCCTCTTCTAATGGGTCTTTGATGTCTGCAAATCTCCCAATATGTCTTTCCAAACATTCCATGTAATGGTGATTGGGGTTCATTTGCCTTTTTTGCCACACGTGATTCATTAAAGTTCCCTTTCCTCAACCCAATTTCTTGCATTTCATCTGGAAGAAATTGAAGAGCATTAATTCTTTGCTGAATGAAATTGCATTGCAATGGATCTTTCTCAATTGCAATGCAATTTCTTCCTTTTTGAAGGCAGCATGCTAGTGTTGTACCTAATTATCAAGCACAAAAAATAATGAAGTAAATTAGTACAATGACATATTAATCAAAAAAAGAACATATTGAAATTCAATTCCATGTGGCAAAACCTACATGAGCCAGAAAATATATCCAGAACCCAATCTCCTTCATTTGAACATATGTCTATAAGACCTGCTGTCGGTCGGGCGGGGCGGGGCGACCCGGGGGTGGCCCTGCGCGGGTGAGGGAGAGGCGGAGGGGGCCGGGGAGGGGGAGGGGCGGCGGGTTCGATCCACAATTTGTGCAGCAATATGTGTATTTGTTGGATGTGATTGATGCGACATATATATATGTAAAATATTTGTACGGATGGCCTAATATATTGATTCTACAAGGGGACTGGCTACCCCTTTTCAAAATATATATATTTATCTTAGAAGAATCATAAATTTTAGAGTTGTTTTTGTGAAATTTTGAGCATAAATTTATCGCAATTACAAGTTTGATGGGTAATCCCTACAAAATTAAAGTGCTCTAATTTATTGAAATCACAAGCTTGATGGGTAACTTGTGCACAATCTAAGTGAATTTCTGATTTCTCAGTTTTCACAGATTTCACATTCAATCACCCATTAAACTATGCTCAAACAAACATGATCAAATATATTTAATTTAAATTTGTAGTCTAATTTTCACTACATTTCTTCTGGTTGATTTTCGGCAAAATTTGGCATAGATATTTAGAAATTTATATTTAATTCAAGATATTTAGAAACTTATGTTTAATTTGTAGAATTGGTGTCCGAGGGATTTTTTAGGGTGCTGAATCTATTTATATATTCAAAAATACATTTTAAACATGAAAAATACACATTCTATTTTTGAAATTATTTTTACCAAATTCTAGTAAAAAAATCTATTTAATCTATAAATTACACTAAACTTTTATGAAATCAAGCTTATTCCCATACCTAATAATGCAATTTAATACCTGGTAAACAATGCCATTCTATATAAAAGAATAATACAATTTATTAATTAATTATAAAATTTCCATATACCTAAAATATAATATTCAATATTAAGTTATTGACATAACTCATAATGCAATTTAATACCTCCGTAAACAACGCCATTCCATATAAAAGAATAAAACAATTTACTAACTAATCATAGAATTCCATCCACCTAAAATATAATATTCACTATTAATTAATTAATTTATTGAATATTATATCAACATTTTTCATCTATCTTTTACCGCAAAAAAGTCATGTATCATATTTCATCTATTACTTTAAAATGTTTATTATGGATTCGAACTTAATAATATATTACTATATTTATTATATTATAGACTAAAACAAGAAACTATTAAATAATATCATGGTGATTGGTTAATTAATATGATTATGATGCGTGTTTATTTTTTATTTAATTAAGTTGCGTCTCAGTTATGTTAATAATAGTCATGTATCCTATTTCATCTATTACTTTAAAATTTTTATTATGGATTCGAACTTAATAATATATTACTATATTTATTATATTATAGACTAAAACAAGAAACTATTAAATAATATCATGGTGATTTGTTAATTAATATGATTATGATGCGTGTTTATTTTTTATTTAATTAAGTTGCGTCTCAGTTATGTTAATAATATTGGATAAAATTTCAATATTAAAATAATAATGTTATAGGCTTAATCTATATTTTATAAATTAAGATATTTATGATTAAATATCTAAATATGTAAACACCTAAACATTATTTATATATGAGATAAAGACATAATTATTCCAAAACACTTTATATTAAAAATTATTGTAACAAGTATAAGAATCAAATTAGAACTTCGTATGATCTAATTTAAAGTTGATCCAGCATAACATTAAGCAGATCATAACAAGTGCAAGATGGATCAATTTAAAAGCATCCTCAAGCTCAAAAACAACTTAATATCTAATCTAAAAGTTTACCGGGTATTTGGCGAGATGGATTTCAGCCATCAAATTAACGGCATCGTCAAGCTCGAAAACTTTAAATCTGATCTAAAATATTACAGAGATATTTGGTATGGAAGGAGATTGTAAACAGAGTTTTTTTTTTATCAAATCTACTCTATAATATGAGAATATTTATATTTTACTGGCCAACAGTGATTCTAGGGATCAAGGCTAACACATTCTGAAGTTGATTATGAGAAAAAGAGAGTAAGTTTAAAGCTAAGGTTAACGCAGCCTTCCGGTATATCAAGAAAGTGTAAAACACAAACTTTTCTAGCAAATTTAACAAAACTGGCGTTTATAGCCGAACTTATCAAATGCATATGAGGAATCCAACAACATTTTTAAAAGAAAAACAAGGTAAAATTGCAAACACCGATTCCAGCATTTCTGTACACGAGGAGACTGAAACAAAATATTTATGGTACGTTTGACCGAACGACATTTTAAGCGAACTATCAAATGCCTATGCATAAATTTAATTTTCATAAATCTAACCTTAAAATGTTAAAGAGGAATCCAGACATCTAAGTAAAGACATTATTAGAGATTCGAGCAATTCAGTATAGAACAAAATATTTAAAATATTTATGATAAATTTAACCTTAAAACGTAAAAACAAAAATTCAAACATCAAATTAAAGGCATAATTAAAGAGGAAATACAGATTAAAATGCAAACGCAGATTGAAGACATTATTAAAGGAAACATCAAACTGCACGCATTATTAAAGGAAACACAGCTTAAATATTCGGTAATCAGATTAAAGGCGTTAAAGAAAGTAAATGCTTACTGAGCTAATTCCCACCGCAAATAACGGAATTGCGCCCAATTTCTTGTTATTGTCCGGAGAATTAGCTGCCCTCGCCGCACGGTAAGCATCAAGCGGCATTTCACCGTAGATAACGGAAACATTAACTCCTGCCTTTTCCCACACATTTCCGTCCTGCAAAACTCTGCTGATTCCGCCTCCTCCCCCAGGCCTCGACCACACGTCCTCCTTGAAATTGTGCCAGTCCACCGCCTCTACTGCCACGCAAACATCATCCTGCGCTTTCTTTATCATTTTCTTGAAACGGGCTCTCACTGAGTTCGTGCTCGACGACTCTGATTCGCCATCTCTCAGAAACGTTCCGGGATTCTCCGCCATGGCCAACGCCTCCTCCCTTTCGCCCACTACTCTCGCAAAAATCTTTTGGTTCCTCTTCCACCTCGAGAAGGCCAAATTGTTGCAGGAACTTCCCCTCCGACTTGAACAGGAAATTGTTGCAGGAACTTCCGCCTCCCCCTCGCCCGCGCAGGGCCACCCCCGGCCGCCCCGCCTCACCCGACCGGCGGCGAGTCGATTCCAGGAATCCACGAGTGAGATGTTATCACCACTAATGTTGGATGGAAGAACAATCCACGAGTGAGATGTTATCACCACTAACGCTAGATGGAAGAAAAACATCTCACCACTAACGCTGGATGGAAGAACAATTCACAAGTGGGATGCTATCATGTGGGAAGCTAGGTAGAGCTTGTACACCCAAAAGTGGCTCTGCCATCCTCAACCTCTCCCCATAAAATTTGAAGCTTTGACCTAGTAAAAACTAAAACCACACACAAACCCATGATCTATACCTCATAATAAAGTCTTTTTTATCTTTCATTATAATAAAACCCAAAGCTTTTTATCTCGCATTATAATAAAGTCTAAAATTAAATGATAAAAATATTTTTAATAAAATTGGTCTCTTAAATATATTGAATATTATTATAAACAATCTCAAAATATTTAATATTAATTATTTTATAAATGTATATCACAAATATAATATAATTTTTTATTAATAAAAAACAATTTCAAAAATAATAAATATTTTTATAAATATTTTCAATTCCAATTTATTTCCATTTAATTAACTTAAACACATTACCTATTCAAAACATATTTCTTTCTCAATTATGACATGATATATATGTATTTGAATATTTTTTTCTCAATTATGACATATATGGACTACATAAAATACTTATAAATAAAAATCTAAATTTTTTAAAAAATAATTATTTTTTATTAAAATTTTAAAACACTCACTTTATTAATTAATTTTAATTTATTCTCATTTAATTAATTCAAACGCCATACAAATTATTTAAATCATACTAATAAAATAAAATTTATTATTAATATTTTAAATTTCAATTCATTTTCATTTATAAAAATATATTATAACATTTTTAAATCAAATTTCATTTTCAATTATAACATTATATACCCAACACATACCTATATAGATATTTCCATTTAATTAATTTAAACACCATACAAATTATTTAAATCATATTATTATATATATTAAAATAAAAATTTATTATTAATATTTTTTCATTTAATAAAAATATATTATAATATTTTTAAATTAAATTTCAATTTTAATTATAACATTATGTACCCTAGATATTTAAATCAACCTATTTAAATCAAATTTCGTTCTCAATTATAACATTATATCCAATACATAATACATAAAACAATGATGGTTCACTTGGAATCAAAAAGATAGTTCAACAGGGAGAGTTTTCACGGGTCGATTCCGCCGCCCCTCCCCACCCACTCCGCCTCCCCTCGCCGCGCAGGGACCCCCCGGGCCGTCCAGCCGCCGCCCCGACCTGGACGGCGGTCCGATCCGGGATCGGCCGGTCGGGCGGGGCGGGGCTCGGGGGGGGCGGCGCCAGACCCACGCGATCTTTCTTTAATGGTTACAAATGTGGGGATGATTTCCCTAACACAAGCAATCTTTCAAGAATGTACGTGCCTCAGTCTTCTCCGTGTCGAGCTTGAATGCAACGCCAAAGCGATGCGATCATGGCCGGTTATTCACTTGGAGGGGCCAGATCTGTTGTACATCATATCTGACCAGTCGCAAGATGACACAAATGTTAGACAATGCCATCTTCCTCCAAGGCCGTGATCTCTGTCCCCAATTGTCTCGTTAGGGGTTGTTGAAAAAAGCTTGGATTATATGTTGGATTGGACCAGATTTGCTAGACATACACCAAATTATTCTCCATTCACCAGTGATATTTGATTACAACTGCAAGATCTTGGCACAGAATCCTTAAGATAGAACCCTAGACCTTGCTGTAACCCTAGCTTCATCGCTCTTCATAATCCTGCTTACGCAACGCTCATGGAAAACATGTAACCCTAGCGCTCACGGAAAACCCTAGCTTAGTCGCTCTTCATCATCTTCGTTACGTAAACAATCCCGAGGGATGAGTGAAATAATGTAAAGCTCAGTGTATGGTGGTACGACAAGCCAGAAGAATGTGAACATTGGTGGTTACTTTCCACTGGGCGAATGCAGAAACCCTAAACCTAGCATCGCGTCTACGCTTATCCAGAAGCCATGGACATTTTCAATATAGTGTATCCGCGCTCTGGATTTTTTTGCAAATCCTTCACTTAGCCTCTTACATAAATTGGTGTGCAGCCTATAAGTCTCTCTATACTCAGATCGCCTCTGTTACGATTCACATAGTTTCTAATTCTATACATTATATATTCCCTAGGGTTCCCACATGCAGGAGATTTAGTAATCGCCTCATTATTCCGAGTTGTATTCACACTCTCCTCTTCACTGCATTCTACATTTTGCGTGCTCTCTCTTACGTTAATTATCGTTCGTCTTCCTAATTAGCTTTATTTTTTCAACTGAATAAATTATATTTAGAACAGTTCTAAAGTATATATAGTGCTGTCGAAATTATATTTAGAATAATTCTCAAACATATATAGTGTCTTCAACGATTAAATACGAGACCTGTTAACTATGGGACCACATACTCGGAACGTCTCGCACTAATTTTGCACAATCGGTCACCAACGTATATTGAGCATCGATCACCTTCGATAATGCCATTTAGGGCGCGCAAGTATCCCCAGGGGATGTGTTCATTCAAATCTCCATTGTTCCCACAAAATCTCTGCAAACCATGGCAGCAATGACACTAGCACACCAAATCGACCGTTTAATTGGATGATTCCCATGTTTGGTACATTAAAAAGTATCAATTTAATTATACACATTAAAAAAAAATAATTTTAAATAATTAGTGAAACATATCTATTTAATATTGTTAAAATGTATTATCAAACCTAAGTTAAATAGTTTACACAGTAAATTATAAAGAAATTAATTTTTCGATCATTTTTAATAAAATTATTTTAAAATATTAATTTAATTTTAATTATTTATATAAATAAAAAATTATTTATTTTAATTTCTTTAGGCATCAGTAAACAAAAGCCTAGTGTTGATAACAGGAGAGATAGAAGTCTATTTATTTTAAGTTACTTAAAGAAACATTAATCTCTTAGTGGTCATCATAATCCCCACTAAATTCTAATCTAATGTTATTAAAAATACAACATAATCCCCTATTAGCTATAATTTAATATTATTAAAAATAATTTTAAATCTTGATTTAATATGGGTTCATCGTATAATATGCCATAACGACTCTAATTAATCTAAATATAATCTAATTTGTACATGAACCCTAATTTTACAACAATTCCTAATTAACTTTAATAAAATATAACTTGCGAGCCCAATATCTAGAACTAACCATAATCAAATCTAACTCATGAATAAAATCTGATTTGAACAAAATATCAATAATTAACTCTAACAAAACCTATACCAAAATAATATTTGGATTTAGCATTAATATTATTAACCATTAAAACTTCATTTAATATTATTCAAAGATTAATGGTATGGGGCAACAAACCCCAATAAAATCTAATTTATGAACATCATATTTAAAAGGCAACCAAATTTATTAAACAACTTTGTAATTATAATTTCGCTAGTTAATTAAAAAAAAAAAAAACTTAAGTATAAACACCTAATATTTTAAAGCCTAATTTATTATTATTTTATGAACAAAATATGAATCACTAACCCTAATAAAACCTAATTCATTAACACAATATTTAGATCTAACATTAATATTATTCAAAGATCACATGTAATATTATTCAAAGATGTATTGTATGCCACTACAAACTCCGGTAAAATCTAATTCATGGGCACCATATTTAGAACTCTCAAGTTAGTGGAAATTTATTAAACAACTTTCTAAATATAATTTCACTTGTTAACTTTTTAAACAAAGTTTGAAGTATAAACACCTGATATTTTACAGCATAGTTTATTATTATTTTATGTTCTTGTATAATTTTCGACGGTGCTCTCTTCTTATATGCATCTATCTGGGACGTAATGGGGAAGTCGATAAAGAAATTCAATATAAAGACTGCGCATAAAGCAAGGAAGCCGAATTTTTATTGAATCGATTAATTACATAATACTCACCTTTGCACATTGCCATCTTTCATTTACAATAAAAAGAAACCATAAATGATGAATGCTATCTGAGAATCTTAACAGAGTTGAACTGTGAAGGAGGAGACTGTAAACATGTTTGGGTTTTGAATGCCTTCTCTTGAAGATTCCGTGTGGTGTCGATAAGTAATCTATTCATAGTTTGCATGATATAAAATCTTCTGATACTCTCATACTTCTCCGTTACATTAAGAAACGCCACCGAAAATGAAAATGGTGTTGGGGTTACAAGGAAGAAAGAAACTCTTTATCATTGAAAAAACTTAATGGAAGAGGGAAAGAGAGTATTTATTGTCATAAAATAGTTCAAAGTGATGCACCGTATATATCCCACTTTTTATTCGCACATTACATTGCACCTAGTGGAATCCCATAGATACAAATTAAAGGCTTAAGTACCTGTCATTGTAGAGAAAAGACTTTGCCAGGCTACTCAAGAACCAGTGTAGTAGAAGTCGTTAGATCTGAATCTGCTTTCGTATTTAGTACAGCTACTCCATTTTTCACCACATAGGGAAAGTCTTTATGCATCATATAAATCACACTCCAGTATAATTCAATTTATAATTCGAAGTGTCTGAGCACCCCTAATAACCTGCATCATAACTGCATTAATTCATTTTTATCAATATAACTATTAGATTTAAAAGAAAGAAAAGTCTGCTTCACACCTTCGGGTTCCCGGAGCTAAGGAAGCTGATCTGGTTGTTTTGAGG
>APFE030189196.1:8845-39981 GCA_000404065.3 Pinus taeda
ACTGGATACATGGCTCTTATGAGCAAGTGTGTTGGGACTGAGCCATCCTCTTTCGAGGAAGCTGTGGAGGATCCCGCATGGGTAGACGCCATGGTGGAAGAGTATGATTCTATTGTCAGAAACAGTGCATGGGAGATTGTTCCTAGACCGGAGGGGAAATCAGTGGTGGGTTCAAGATGGATCTACAAAGTGAAGCAGGCAGCTGACGGGAGTGTGGAGAAATACAAGGCAAGATTTGTTGCCTGAGGCTTCTCACAGATATAGGGGATCGATTATGAGGAGACATTTGCACCTGTCACAAGGTATTCTTCCATACGGACGATTCTTGCTCTCTCAGCGCAGATAGGGTGGAACATCCATCAGATGGATGTGAAGATTGCGTTCCTCAATGGAGTCATTGAGGAGGAGGTGTACATAGAGCAGCCCGAAGGTTTCAAGATCTTCAGCAGTGAGTCGCATGTGTGCAGGCTCAAGAGAGCGTTGTATGGGTTGAAACAAGCACCTTGTGCTTGGTACACACAGATAGACAATTATTTCACCGGAATTGGATTCTCCAAGAGTGAGGCAGATCCTAACTTATACCAGATTGTGGTGGAGGGTAAGTTATTGATCATTGTACTTTATGTAGATGATTTGATTTTGACGGGAGATAAGCTGTTGATACTTTCATGCAAGGAGGATCTTGCTAGAGAGTTTGAGATGAAAGACTTGGGCCTCCTTCATTATTTCCTGGGATTTGAAATTTGGCAGCGTAGTGATGGACTATTTGTTTCTCAGGGTAAGTATGCCTGGGAGATACTGGAGAAGTTCAAAATGCATGGCTGCAATCCTGTTGATACTCCTCTTCCCGGAGGTTGGAGGAAGCAGGATGCTACTTCAGCGGAGGTAGTGGATGCCACTGTTTATCGACAGTTGGTGGGGTCGCTTATGTATCTGGTCAATACACGACCCGATATATGCTATGCTGTTAACCGGCTTTCACAAGCTATGGTTAAGCCAACCAAGCTCTTCTGGAAGGCAGGCAAGCATGTATTGCGTTATCTTAGAGGCACATCGGGATATGGATTGTGGTACAGACAGGAGGATGAGGTGAAGCTATGTGGCTTCACGGATGCACATTGGGCAGGGAGCCCAATGGACAGAAAGAGCACATCTGGAGGGATCTTCAATATCAGGTCAACAACAGTTTCTTGGTACAGCAGGAAGTAGAGATATGTGGCACTCAGTTCAGTAGAGGCCGATTATATGGTTGCAAGTTTGGCTGCATGCGAGGCTATATGGATGAGGAAGATCCTGGTCGGGTTGTTCGGGTCACACTTGGAGCCTACTGTTATTTATTGTGATAACCAGAGTTGCATTAAACTCTCAGCTAATCCAGTATTTCATGATAGATCCAAGCACATCGACATCAGGTACCATCATATCAGAGATTGTGTGTAGTGGAGAATCATATTACTTTCATACATTCCCACGGAGGATCAGGATGTTGATATCTTGACGAAGGTGCTCACCAGGAGAAAATTCGAATACCATAGAGGCAGGATAGGGGTTGCAGATAATCCATATCTTGTTGAGAGGGAGTGTTGAAAATGCAACAAGATGATGGAGCTTAGTGAAAAGAAGTCTCCTTCACTATGTGGGCCCGCAAGGTATTTTTGGCGCAAAGTCTATTTTTAGACATATGGATCATGGTCTATGAGTTGCAGGATGCTATTTATGGATGATTGGTCATGTTGGTAAAAATAGATGGACCTCTATTTTTAGACATATGGGCGGAGTCTATTTTTAGACTGCCAGTCCAAAAATAGAACAGTCGAATATTATTAGCTCTTAATAATATTTGGACTATAAACATTATCTTATCCTCTTGCAGCACTTCAGTTCGAGCTACAGATGTGGCACATGCAACTGCTAGAAGGAAATATGCTTTTCTTATGGGTTAGTTGAGCTATTGCATGAAGGACTTCAGTTAGAACTCAAGTGATTGAGTTTTTGTGGAGTTGAATGAGGAGTTGATGGAGTTGTGTTCAGTTTGACTTAGTTGAACTATTTGTAGTTAGTCTAATTGACAAATAGACTAATGATGAGTGGTGTGAATTAATTATTAATTAATTCACTAATTATTAATTCATAAAGCAACTGAAGAATACATCAATTAACTGAGTGCATGGACAATTCAGTGGAGACAAGTGTTAGAGGTGAGTGAAAGGGCAAGACAGTTGTCAGTTGTGACTATAGTTGTGCATGAGATTTGCACATGCATGGATTGAGTAATGCCAATGAGGATTGTGTGGTATATTCAAGGGAAATATGAATTTGGATCATTCATTCATCAATATTCTCATGCAGGATTGTGTAGTGGAGGCAGGCAAGTAGCAGAGGAGATTTGAGCTAGTGTTTGATTCAGATCTAAGCTAGTTTGTGTGTAATAGGTGGAGATAGTACTGAGTACTTGCGAGGAGTATTGTACTATGTATTGTTAAATGTTCTTAATCAATATAATATACAGATAGTTGGGGTTTTTCAGCTTTATTCTTTCCCCGTGTACATACTGTGTTGATATGTGTGATTGATGCTTCAATGTGCACATGTGAAGGTTTCTTAATACTGCTAAATTGATGATCAACGTAGAGGAGGTTATGTATTATGCATGTATTCCATAATTAGTGTATAATTGGGATAATCTCTATGAATAAGTGTCATATTATTCAAAATTTCTACAGAAGGCTTATTTATTTGTTCGAAGGAATGGTGCCCCAACCAATACCAGGAGAAACCCCTGTGACATCAAGGAAGCAGATGGCCAAGGAGATGTTGAACTTGGTCATCAAGAAGCTTGAGATACAAATGTAGTCATTACAAGAAATGATGGTGAATCTTGGCTCCTCAATAAGTCCATTCCCCACCTTTTTAGAATTTCACAATTTGAGGCTACTTGTTTCTTTCATTTGTTGCCCTCTAGTTGCTTTGATTCCTGAAGTCAAGCCCCACTCTCAGTCAGAACCTACAATTCCCAATCCTCACCCTATTATCACTAAGCCACTATATGGGCCTAACAAAAAGATTGGCACCATCTCTGCCTAGATTGTTGATCTCACTTATGAAGAGTCGCGCTCTCATAATACCATGCCCATCACAGAAGAAAATCCACCTTCCACTTCTGTCACCTCACAGCGGTCGCAGAATCCATCACCTCACAAAACTTCCAATTCTGCCACCATCACTGACATCGTACCACCTAAGAATATGATCGGTACTAAAACAGAAATGGATGTTGACTCTATTATCCAATATAATGCTAAAAATACAAATGGGGTGCTTACAGCCCGAGTTTCCTCCATAGAGACTGTTCAAACATCCATGATGTCTTTATTTTTTTAATCTAGTCCACTCATAGTCACTGGATAGTTTACTACCCCTTCCCTCCACAAACCCACCACATTCTACATAGTACCCTTGCCTCTCGATCCCATCATCTCATCACCACCACTCTCCCCCACAGTTCACATTTATCCACAGATAGTCGAGCCCTCATAGAGAGAAACATCTCCACAAGGACACTCTAAGAAATCAGTTTCCAGTGGACAACCATTGAAAATTCGGTCCCTTGGACCTTTCTCGATGAACATCAATGACCTCTAGGGCTCATCCTCATCCCAATTATTTACTTTCATTCAACTATCTACACACTAAGTAGAGGTGTTGCACAATATCTTGGCTACTAAGCACGAGCAGTAGCAACAACATATCCTAGCCATTGTAGCAGAATGCGACCATCTCCTCTAGGAGAAGAAATTCCAAGGCCAGCTTGACCAAATTACTGAAAAATTCGAAGTAATATGGCCCTCGGTCGTCGATATCATGACAGATGCACTTGAATATTTCTTCGCCTGTACCCTTATTGAATTTTGTGATCACATCAAAGCAAACTGCATAGACCTTTTTGCGACCAATCAAGAGCTTAAGAGAAGTATTACTGCTGCTCAGAGTGCACTACCAAATCCCACCACCAAGTATGCAGGAAAAATTCAATAGAAACTCGCAGAAGCAGTTGACCTAAAGGCCTCAATCATCGAGGCTACGGAAGAAGCACAAGGCCTTTTGCAAAAAGTTCATGACTAGTTTGGCTATCTTGCAAGAAATAATTAACTTATTTACCCTCTACACCACCACACTAATCATTTGTTTAATCAAGCCATGGGTACCCAAGACAAGACCCAATGAAGGAACTTCTGGCACAAATAGATAACCTCGAGACCCAAATCTAGCACGTCAAAGATGAATCGGCAAAGACCAAGAAGATACTTTAGGACCTTCAACCACCCACACAGGCTCATCTAGAAACACTACATCAGATCACTAAAGAAACAAACACGTAGTGGAATACTCTACTGATGACCTGCTCGTCCCAACCTATTGTTGAACTTATGATACAGTTCCTTGCTCAAGCGATCACCCTCCTAGGTACATGGCAGGCATCTCTTGACGTGTACAGAGTTCTTAAATGAAGCCATTGAATTTGTCCCTGAGTTGGGTCCTTCATTTGAAGGAACTAGTCAAGGGGAAGCAACCACCCAAGGAGAAGCAACATAGGGAGAAGCACCAGTAGCATCAACAACACTGATAGCACCAACAAAGGATTGACTTGAGGACGAGTCAATGGACTATGATTGGGGCTTGTTAGGTCCTTCGTTTTGGGAAACAAGGTGAAACGTTGGAAGGATGACCACATTTTTCCAAAGATAACCATTGGGAAGCTATGGAAGAGATAACTCGAGAAGAGGAAGGAATTTTCCAAAGACCATCAGTTGCAAAAACATGTCGAAAGAAGTCAAGACTCAGGCAGCCACAACCAAGTGGAAAGGAATATTGATAGTCCAGTAGTAAAAGCAACTGAAAGAGGTAAAAGGTGGAGAATCCAAGGGATAAATGGTAGTCTAGGCAAGCGCATGGATATAAAAGAAGGCTAAGGGGGAAAAGCTAGAGAGAGGTAGAAGAGATATTGATATGTTGTTATAGATCCATTCGAGCTTGCTCTTCTTTTCATGATCTTGATTATGTATTGCACTTTCATATTAGTTGCTTGTTCTATCTATGAGGCTTTCAATTCGGATGTACTGTTTTAATATTGATGGGGTTAATAGAAGAAAATATTACATGGATATACTAGTATTTTGCATGTGGGTTTGTGTGGCTTTTAAAATTTTTAATATGGTTTCACCTGTATTATGTTATTTCTCTTCATGTATTTGATCTATTATTATTGAGTCCCTAATTGGCATAGTTATGGATTTACTAGCATTGATATACTTTATATGACTCTTCCCGATACTAGATTCCAACCCTTAACTAACTAAGGTTGTGGCATGCCTTAGGTGAGACTCCTTATTCGTCCTGGATAAGGTGAAAATGTTGATGTTGTACTAGAATACATTGGAGATTTTGTTGGCCCCTATGCCTAAACTCGAGGTCTCAACCCTTCCATCATTTTTCCGCCAACATGCGCCCATGAAGTAGGGGCCATTATTGAAGATGAGATCCTGATATGCTTTGTCTTTGAATAGGAAGGTGTAAAACTGTCATCCATAAAATGATGCTAAAAGATTAATTTTAACTTGGGTATCTAGTTCTTATCGATCCATGCTTGTAGGAATCTTAGAGAGGGCCATAAGCCCATAAATTGACTAATAAGACCCCAATCTACAAGCTTTAGGGCCATTGATCTAGATTGAGAGGCATGAAACTCCACTTTTGGAATGTCGTCAACCATATTCACAAATTTGGAGGATTTGGGCTTCTGGAAATGCAACCCTCCAACAAAAATGACATTGGATGTCACTATATCTGAAGGGTATGAAAGGACGGGGGGGATGAGGGCCCTCCCAAACCTTGATCCATCTTCAACGAAGATAGGAACGCAACAAAGGTGTTGGGATAAGTAGTGTGTTCTGCTATGTGGGATAAAAAGTGGTATTTTCCTATATAAAATAAGTAATAAATTAAATTATTTCAAAATCATTTAAAAAAAAAAAAACTCACTTTACAGTTGCACATATCAATAACTTTTAATTCATATATGTTTTCTTTCAAACCTGAATTATCATGAAAATATAACAAATTAATGCCTTGCCAATGGCAAGTGTTTGCTCCAGGTTGTTGTTGCTACCAACTAACCATGTTGTGGATCTTCACTGTATTTCCAATTATGAGACTAGTACTATTTAGTTTTTTTTTTTTTTCCAGTGAAATTAGAATAATGATTACCTTAATAAAAAAAATGAAGTTTTATATATAATTATTTTATATTCAGATGTTAAATTTTATATATGTGTATTTTATTTCTCATTTTCTAATTTAATATTTATGGGTATTAAAATTTCAATTTTCTTTTAAATGTGTTTTATAATTATCACAAAAAATTAGTAATTTTCACATTACACTTGTTCGAAAAAAAATAAAGTTTTAATTTTTTCAAATTTTGATACAATTGAACATTAATATTAGAGCTTGAATAAAATATTAAATGTAGAAAATAATGGCATAAAGATAACATAGAAGCACTCAAACAACACACATTTTTTACATGGTAAACCTATATAGTGTGTCAAGGAAACATCCACAGGCTAAAGTGTGATATTTCTTTGGTCAAGGAATGAGATTACAATGAGGCCTAGTATTTATTGCTTAACGAATAAAAATAGAATCATGTTGGGAATGTGTTATATTATTTGTACAACATATATGCACCATGAACAAAGGGGGATTTGAGGGGGTGTTGTTCATCCCCCCTGGTTGGGGGGTATGCCGAGGGGCAGGAGGCCCCTGCATAGGGTTCATGGCAATGCCCTAAGAATTTTTTTTGGGTGGTTTTTGGGTCATGGTTTTGTTGAAAGTGGATTTGTGGCACATGGTTGTTTTTCCCATGGTTTTGTAGTTTCAGTTATGGAACTATGGTTCGATTGGTGATTCATATGTCGAAGGATGTTTATTGTATTGTAATATTTTTTATAGAAAATAGATGAAAAAAAGCTTGTTGTTTTTCCTGAGTTTGGATTTCCAAGATAAAATATCTATGTAAATGTGTATGTTTAATATTATATCTTTTTTTTTTATTAAGAATATATTTGCAATGATTTTTTGTACAAAGATAAAACCTACAAATCAATATTACTATTTTATTTCTCAAAGAGAGACGATAATCGGGCTTACAACCAATTTTTTTTAATTTGAGTAATCACAAGGATGACCTCCCTATACCTCTTAGGAATTTTACAATCTATTGCAACTAATGGTGAATGATTCACAATAAAGAAAGTAGTGGTGACTACTTATATCGTCAACCCTTGTTGTAGATTGGCATTACTAAGCATGCTCTTTGCTCTTTCTAAAAGAGTCATGTTCATGCTTTCTACCATGCCATTTTGTTGGGGTGTGTATAAAGTCATTTTATGCCATATGATCCCAACTTCTTTGTAATATTTTTTAAATTATAAATATGTGAATTTTCCTCCATTATCCATTACTAAACATTTGATCGTCCTACATATTATCTTTCTATCATAACTCTAAATTGTTTAAATGTATTAAACACATAAAGTTTTCTTTCTAAGACATAGACCTAAGATAACTTTTGTTTCCTTTTGTTTAAATTGGTGACAACAATTTAAACAAAATTGCAAACACCAAAATTTAATTTAAGTAAATATTTGGTATTTTATATAACAGATGGAAATTCATGTAACAAATGTAACAGTGTCAAGTTAGATATATCTATGTATCTTGAGATATTAGTTTTGGTCAAATAAGGGTTGTGAGTATATGTTGGCATATCAAAAATTAATTGTGGAATTCGTAAGTATCTATGTTGTTTTACTTCTTTGAGTTTATAATTAATAGAACAAAAAAAACATTTATATTAAATCTATGATTTATAATGGGGTTTAAAACATGTTGGAAACAAAGTATGGAATTATGCCAACAAAAGACTTGTTGCAACAAGGCATGAGATGTGGTTTTCAACCCATGTGCATAGTTTATGAGTCACTTATTGCTATGGCACATTTCTACTCGATTTACATTGTTGTATATTATTTATTTCAATTTTCATTATTCTCACCAAAGTAGATACACTCATTACACTTTATTTTTATGTTTTCATATGGAACTACAAGATCAAGAAAACAAAAACAATCTATGCAATCAATAAAACATTCCTCAAAATAACCCAAGTCATGGAAGTAGCTTGAGCACTGACATTAGTTCCAACGAAGAATGATGATCAATTTGGATATCAATGCAACATGTTGTATTTTTTGAAATAATTGTCTATGAAAATTAGACATTTTTTTTCAATGCAATGGACATAGTGTCCCAATTAAAGACAAGGGGTTACCAAATCAATCCCATTTTGTATGACAAAGAGCCTCTTATTGATATGTAATAAGATTCATTTTAATTTATTCTATTGTGTTATCCAATTTCGTTGTGAAATGTTACACCACTGATTAAATATATGGGTGATTAAATATTATAATGAAGAGATGTGAAATCTGATAATATAACAAATTAATCCAAACATCATATGCAAATTCACTAATCCAATTTTAATTTATATGAATATTTTTATAATATACATGTCGATTTTTCAATGAATAATAGATTTAAAAAATTACAATAATTGCACTGTCACAGGTCGATGTTTCCAAAAAAGAGAAAATCTCATTCAAAAAATGGGTGCGTCTATACCATAAAAATACACTGGTGCGTTATGTCATATAAAAGCATTGTGATGGTATATTTTTGCATGACCATTTCCTTTTAATAAAACGAGAGCAGCGGTGTGTTTATCTCTTCAAGCACTAGTCCTATTTGAGATTAACGCTCAGTTGCATTGTAATTCTTAACACACCAATGCTTTCATATAACTAACTGTCAGGTCCTACAAAATATTATTTCCAACCCGATGAATTATGAAAAATAACAACATTGATCCTTTTATATAACTAACTCATTGGGGCATTTGTACAAATGATACGCATCGGCGCTTCAAATTTAAAGAAAAGCACCAGTACAAAAATTATTTTTGGTGTGACTCGGTGTCGTTCCTTAGAAGAACGTCCAAGGATTTTTTTATCTCTTAGCACTAGTGCGGTATATATTACACACTGGTATTATTTTCATTCAATGCCTCAGTGCTTTTATTTATGTATATCACCAGGTTCTTTTATATATGTAGCGCATCAGTGCTACTAGTTCCATTAAGCGCACTGCAAAAAAAAATATCTATTAGAACCTCTGACCACCCAGATTTTTTTAGTTGAGATGAAGTTTCATTAAAACCTCCACTAAAACATCCGCTATCCTAAATGGATGTTTTAGTGGATGTTTCTTTTATAATTTTTTCCAATTTTATAACACTAAAAACCTTTGTTATAACCTTCGCTAGAAGGTATTTTCTTTGTAGTGCTATGGACTTCCGATACATGCATTGATCCAATTAACAAACTCTTTGATAAATCCAAGTTTATTCAATATATTGAACATGAAAGAGTGTCTTACCTTATCAAAGGCATTCACCATATCCAACTTCATAATGATACCTGATTCCCCACTCTCTTGACTTGAATGTATCACTTCCTGAACCATAATGATATTATCTAAAATGTATTTATTTTAGTGGAAGTTACCTTGATTCTCTAATATTAGTATAGGTAGAATCTTTTTGAGACGCCTAACAGTGATCTCTGTTAAAATTTATACAAAGAATTACCTAGGGAAATGGGTCTAAATCTATTAAAATTTGAAGCATTTGACTCCTTGGGAATTAATGGTAGGAAGGAAGAATTCATTCCCCCTCCTATTTTCCCTTTGATTCTAGTCCAATTGAGCATTCAAATTAAATATTTCTTGATTAGGGACCAAAAAGGATGATACAATATGATTGAGAACATGTTTAGCCTAGGGAACTTGCATGATCTAATGCCCATATGTGACCTATAACTTCTTCCTCCTTAATCTCTTACATAAGAAGGGGATTATCTTCAGTTGTGATTTCTGAATTGAGGGGAGCTAGAAAGGCCTTCTTCGATCTTTCATCTATCTCCCTGTTTGCTGAATGCAAGGAATAAAAATGAGAATATGCTTCCTCCTTGATCTCAAAGAAGTTTGATATGGAATATTTCCCTTCGAGAGTTATTTCCTTGACTCTATTTTCCATTTCCTAGGCTTTGGTTTGCTTGTGGAAAAATAAGGTATTTTGGTCCCCAACTTTTAGCCATGTGCTTCTAGACTTTAACTACAACAACTCTTCCCCCTTCTCGCTCTCTTCATAATTTTGTTTTTTAAGGCTCTTCTCCTAATCTAAATACCAGTATCCACACATTGCTCCTCCATTAGTTTAATATGTCGTTCCATATATCTTATCAATTCTTCCTTCTTTTTTTCCGGGTGGAACATACACTTCCCTAGCCTAGGTTCACAGAGCTTTCTTAACTAATTTAATTATTTATTCCCATATGAAATTTGGGTATCCTACACATTATTTCCACCATGTAGTAGATATCAATTCAATGACACCTTCCTATGTCACCCAGCTTGGATTATAATAGAAAGGAATTGGGCCAACATCCTCCTTTTTATCTAGAACTAATGAAATTGATCTATGATCGGATTCTCTAGAGGCCACAATCGAAAATTGAGGATCAAGACCCTGTATAAGCCAAGAAATATGTAAGAAGAAATGATCTAAATGAGCAGTGATGTATCCACTTCCTGTCCTTGTATTAGACCATGTGTATTTCTCGTTGTGTGGTTTGATGTCTACCAAATACCACTCGGAAAGTAGATCCTCCAAACTATATTGAAAGGGATCTCTGACTATATTTCCTCCCTTGTGTTCAAATGAGTATATTGTGGTGTTGAAATCTCCCCCTACTATCCCGATCTGATTCCAATTTTTGCTTTTGAGAGACAATAAATTTTCTAAGAATTATTGCCTCTCTGCATATAAAGAGGTTGCATATACATTTATAACCTTGATATTCTCTTTTGAATCATTTTCCTCCAGTGCCACTCCCAACCAATTGGAAGATTTGATGTTATTTATTAAAGAAAATTGATCCTTCCTTGAAAAGGTCCCTAACCCACTTGCAGCACCCTGTGAGCTCTGACTTTTTCCTTCACTGCCTTCTAAGAAACTTTAGACATATTTATTAGTTCTTCTTCTTCCACTTTCATTTCCTTCATAGGAAAATTACAAGTTGTTATTTTTAGATCAGATCCTTGATTGAGAGAGATTTAGAGGGTCCTCCCAAACCCCTTGTGTTCCATGAGAGAACCTTCATTGATTTGGGCTCAAAAATGTTTTTGAACCACCCTTTGTTGTTCCAAGTACTCCTTTTTGTCCAATTTCTTTGAGAAGATTTAAGATATGAAGTTGTTCCAACTACTCCTTTTTTTCCAATTCCTCTGAGAAGATCGAAGATATGAAGTTGACTTCCTAACTTCTTGTTTTTCTCTGCTTTCGATTTCATTACTTCCTTCTTGGAGTGACAACCTTTCTTCTTGACATTGCTCCCTACTTCCTGATTGTTGTTTTCCTCGCTACCTTGTTGATTTTGAGACATGTTTCTAGTGACGATTATCCTTGGCCCCTCCTCAGGCTCTCTTTGCACCTTTGTTGGAGATGCAGGCTAAGCCAACTGACACAAGACTAGTCCTCCTTCTTGAATTGGTATCTGAGATGCTTGGTTTTTGACTTTGTCTGCATTTTTGTGGATGCCCATTTATTTCTCCTTCTTCCATAGATTCTTCTTATGTAATTCCTTCAGCATCCCCCTCATATGGATACAGTTGGGTGGCTTCAGGGGAATGAAGAACCCCGAAGGGATTTAATGAGGTTGATGGCCCATTATTGATCTACGATTTCCTATTGTTTTCTTTCCCTTTTTTATTTCCTCCCTTTTTGGAGTTTTCCATTGACCTAATTGATCACCTTGTTCAAATTGGGACTTTTTTAGGGTTTTAGGCTTAGCTTTCTTACAATCCCTGGCGAAGTGCATGTACTCATGACAAATCCTACACTTAAATGGAATTTGTTCATAGTCCATAATTTAACAGTCCTTCCAAGTCCCCATTATTAAGAAGATTTCTGTTGGGAGGCCCTTCTCTAGATCCACCTCAACGCAGATCTTGGCGTAGGAAAAATTTCCACCCTTAGGCTCCACTCAATCTATGTATTTGTCGACTCCATTTCCAATTTTCCTAAGGAAATCATCACTCCAACAAGAGAGGTAATCTAGAATTATGCAGGAATGCAACGTAATATAGATATAAATATAAGCACAAAGATGCAACAAATATAAAACTCCATTTCAATAATATCAAAGAACTGCAACATGATTACATACAGAATGGAAATAAACTAGCTCGAGCGATGGGAGCTTATCTCTTAGAAGAGATGTGGAGAGTACATGCCTCTAAACTATGTTACAATGAGGCTCGAAGGCCTATTTATTGTGAGAAACAATGGAAAACCCTAAACATCCAAAAACCTAACCCTAGGAGATGAAGCACCAAAACTATGGGCCCCGTTGGGGTAAATTGGTATACCAACTTCCCGGGGTTGTAACTTTGGCATACGATCTATGTTTGACATGCATGATACCTTGTTAGCAATATCTATCTAAGGACTATACATTTCAACTACAAATTATAATCAAATATTCATGTTTTCCCATTTTCCAAAAAAAAATGTTATTTAGGGCCTCAAAATGGCTTTGGAAGTTCAGGACCCAAAAAATTGCCAAAAATAGTAAATTGTGCTACAATTAAGGAAACTTGAAAAATTGGAAGAAGAAATGGTGGGGATCCAAGTGGAATAGGCAGGTGGATACCAATATCCACCTAGATCAATCCTCCCCCCCTTAAGAAGCAATGGTCCCCATTGCATTCAGTGCCTCCATGAGATGGGGAAACTTCTTCTGAACTTGGTCACTGGTGAGCCACTTGCCTTGGTGCAGGAGTTGGTCATCTTTGACAACCTGATATAGCTGGATCTTCCGCTAGTGAGTTTTCTTGATCTGTCTATCCATGATTCAAACAGTTGTGGCCTATTCCATGCAATATGGGTTCAACTCTGTTGGTGTGAGTTGTTCTGCAATGTCTAATGTGTCCAGTAATGGTGTAAAGTATGGTCAAAGATAGTCCACATTGAACACTGGGTGCAGGCCAAGGAATGGGGGAATGCTGAGTTCAAAAGAATTGTATCACATAACCTTGGTAATGGTGTAAGGCCCATATCAGAGTGGTCTGAGATTCTGATGGGTTGTGGTAAGATGTTCTTTCTGAAAATGCAACCAAACTTTGTCACTCACCTAAAACTTGTCTAGAACCCAACATTGATCATGTCGTTGCTTGTACTTAGCATTTGACTTCTCCAAGATGTCATGAACCTATTGGCAGATGTGCTAGATGCATTCAATAAATCTGGTTGCTTTATCAGCCTTGGACAGTACATGTGTGTATTTTGTCTGTGTAGTCACATGAGGCATGGAAACATCAATCAAACATAATGGTTGAAATCGTAGAACCACTTGAAAGGTACTACGACCAGTCGAGCTATGGATAGCTCTGTTATAACTATGATTCACATAGGGAAGGCTCTCATCCTAGGTTCATGGATGCTTCGTGTTGTACATGCGGAGTATGTGCACTATCATCATGTTGAAGACCTATGTCTGGCCATTAGCCTGGGGATGGAATGCATTCGACTTGATGATCCATGTGTCCAATAGTGTCCAGAGGCTTGACCATGATGTGCTTAGGAACCTGCTATCCCAATCTCATATAATGGTCTAGGGGATCCCAAAGTGTACCCACACTCGTTCAAAGAAGAGTTTGGCAATGTCCTCTATTGTGATACTCTTCTTGCAAGCCACCAATAGAGCCATCTTAGAGAATGTGTCCATGATGACAAATACAAAGTCATTACCATGCTTGGTAGAAGGGAGGAAAGATAGATAGTCCATGGAGATGGATTCCCAAGGTTGGTTGGGAATAGGCAGAGGAATGTATAGGCATTGCTTCTTTATGGTTGTCTTGGTGATGGCACAGGCAGTGCAGGATATGCATCCTGTTGGAGTTTTGGCCAATAAGCTTGGCATGCTCACTTTAAGGAACACAAAGGTGGATCAAGTAGCATAATAATGCATCTTGGAGTTGGAAATCATGAACTGTATTATCTACTAGCATCTGGTATGTGGAGGCGAACTCTGGATCATTTTTGTATAGTTGCAGCCATCCAAAGGTCTCGTGGCCACAAGAGTTGACAACAGTAGTCAGTGTTGCAACTAGGGGTCGGCTGAGGTAGTCTACAACATGATTGGTGCTACCTTTTTTGTATTTAATGTTCAAGTGGAATTGTTGCAGATATGTAGACCACTTCTGATTGTGATCATTCTGCAACTTCCCTTATGTCTGTATAAACTAAATAGGTTGGTGATCGGTGTGGATGACCATCTCCTTCCCCACATTGTAATGCTTCCATTGCTGGAAAGCTTGATCGATGGAATACATCTCTTTATCATAGGTGGGGTACTTATAAATTATATAGGAAAGTGTCTTACTATGATAGGCCATTGGATTCCCTTACTGGGTGAGGATTGCACCAATAGCATAGTCGAAGGCATCTATCTCAATTTCAAATGGCTACTATAGGTCTGAAAATATGAGTACCGGTGTAGAGTATAGGTGGTGCATAAACTCAAAAAATGCCTTCTCTTGGGACTCAAACTAGGAAAAAATTTCTTTCAGTCCACCCTTGGTAACCTAACTCAAAGGCCAAGTGATATGGGAAAATCCCAACACAAACCTCCAATAAAAAATTTCTAGGCCCAAAAAGCTACGAAGCTCTGTTAGAGTGGTTGGGGATGGCCAATCCTGAATGACTTGGATATTAGTCGAATCCACATGCACGCCTCTCTCATCTATGATGTAACCTAGATATTGGACCTGGCTCATTCCAAAGGTGCATTTCTCCAAGTTGGCACATAGTTTGTGTTGCCACATGGTTTAAAGGACCTGGAAAATGTGTTGCAAGCTTTATTCCCAACTCTTGATGAATATGAGGATATCGTCCAGATAAAACAATTACGAATGATTTGGTGAAGTGTTGCAGGATGTCATCCATTAGCCTCATAAAAGTAGTAGTGGCAATTATCAACCTGAAGGGCATAACCAACCATTCCAAAATGCCTTCCTTGGATTTGAAGGTAGTATTACATACATTTATGGGCTCTATTGGAACTTGGTGATAGCTAGACTTCAGATCAATATTGCTAAAATAATTAGCCCCCTTGAGTTGGTCCAGAAGTTCATCAATCTGTGGGATTGAATACCTATTCCTAACAATTATTTTGTTTAGTGCCTGATAATCAATGCATAGCCTCTAGGCCCCATCCTTATTTTGTACAAGTACAATCAGGCTCCAAAAAGGTGAGTAACTTGATTGGATGTGCCATTTTTGTATAAACAACTGGTTTTTCTACTTGATCTCTTCATTTTCTAGAATGGAGAGATGATATATCATACCTTTGGGTAGAGGTGCTCCGAGAGTCAGACCAATTGAATGCTTGACCTAACAATGCAAGGGTACCCCTGTGGATGAGGAGAAGATGTCCATATATTCTTCCACAGCCCTATCCACCTAATTCTGTTGTGTGGAGGAAACCTTCTTGGGGGCCATGGATGTGGCCACGATCTTCCCCTTACTTTGATAACGAATTAGAAAGACAAATTTCTCAGTCTAGGAGATGATCTTATTGCATTGCTTAGCAGATATCAAAGAGATGGAAGTAGGCAGAGCTACCTATGATATCTTGTATTTCTTATTACCCAAAGAAATAATAAAAGTGTGAGGCCTCGACTCATATAAAATATGACACTTCCACAAGTAGATTTGGCCTAATAATACATCACAAACTTCAAGAGGAGCAACATCACACAATACATCATCTTTGAAGGGATTGATGTTGTAGGGAAGGCAACATTGTTGGCTGATGTGAAGATCTCATCCTTAGTGAAGCCACCTGATGGTGTATGACTACAGGTGTGGTGTGGTCGGTAGGCCCAATCTCTTCAAAACCTATGCTGAAATGAGGTTCTTTTGGCTCCATCTATCAACAATGAATTGCAGTGGAAACCCCTTCACCCACATCTGTGAGTGGAAGAGACACTCCCCCTGCTCTGGATCTTTGTGGTGGCAACAATTGCACTAGCCTCTGCATCAATAATCTGCTTCCCTTTGCCACTCCCCTTGTCATGTTCTGACTCAAAGTCGGAACATGCATTTGATTCTGAAGCCTTGTGAGTGGGGCTCTTATAGAACTCACACTACTTTCATGTGTCCTTCTTTGTCTTCGTGGTGTTGTTCTTTGCTTGCATCTTCGACAGGTTGTCTTGGGTCACCTTGCCTTGAATTTGTCCTTTTTTATGTGGTTTGTGGGCACCTTTCCCTTGCTTTAGATTCAGAGATCCAAAGTCTCACTTCTTCTTCTTAAAATTTTGCTCGATCTTGACAGCATATAGGTAGGCGATGCCGAGCGAGGAGATGTCTAGGAAATCCATCTCATCTTTAATGTATTTGTGTAGAAAATCATGGTATTTGAGTACCAAATTCCACTCATAAACCTTAATACCCAATTTCGTGCAAAGGGTATGAAAAATATATGTGAACTCTTACATGTCTTGGTTCCTTCCCTGTCATAGTGTGGTCCACTTTATGTACTTATCTTCATAGCTCCCGACAGGGTAATACTGCTCCTTGATGGCATCTTGGAAAGAGTTCCAAGTGGGTGTGGCTGAAAATAGTGAGGGTTCCCTCTCTTATTTTTTCTTATAGTATGTTTCCCATATATCCTTAACATGGAGGGTAGCTTTGAGGAGTCAAAAAATAATATTTTCCCTATTGGAAAAATCATGAAACAAAAAATATCATTCCAATAGATTTAACCATCTAACTATGGTGTTTGCATCTATATGGCCTTCAAATATGGGAATATCAAAGTTTACTTGTACCTTGAAGGGTGTGGTGCCTCTAGAGTAGCTTATGGATGAATATGCATTGCCTGTGGGCATTCGCCAAAGGATTTGGGAAAATTTGTCCATCATCGCATTCCTTTGTCACTCGAGGGCTTCTTCGAGCAATATTTTGAAGGGATCTCTTACTCCCTCATATTTCTTTTCTTATGCCATGAGAGGTCATCGGGGTTTGTGAGGTTGGTCTTGCAAAGGTTCAACGATTTCGACCCCAAACTCCTTATACCTTGACCTCATTAGGGACATGCAAAGAAATAGAAAAACACTATGATACCATTGATCCAAACTTATGCAAGAATGAAACAGAATACAAATATAAAAATAAACACATAGATGCACTATAAATAAAACTTCATTTCATTAATATCAAAGAACATAAATATGATTACATAAAGATTGGAAATAAATTAGCTCAGGTGATGGTAGCTTATCTCTAAGAAGAGATGTGGTGGCTACATGCCTATGAATTGTGTACAATGAGGCTAAAAGACCTATTTATTGTTGAGAAATAACAGAAAACCCTAAACATCCAAAAGCCTAACCCTAGGAGACAAAGTGCCAAAAATATTGGCCCCATTGGGGTAAATTGGTATATCAACTTCCTGGGGTCGTAACTTTGGCATGCGATCTCGGTTAAACACGCATGATACCTCGTTAGAAAGAACTATTCGAAGACTACAAATTTCAATTAAGTGTTATGTATTTTCTTTTTTTCCAAAAACAATGTCGTTTAGGGCCTCAAAATGACTTCGGAAGTTCAGGGCCCGAAAAAACTACCAAAAATAGGAAATTGTGCTACAATTAATGAAACTTCAAAAAATGAAATCAACAATGGTGGGGTTCAAAGTGGAATAGGTGGGTGGCCACCAATATTTACCTGGATAAAGAGGGGAAGACAAGGGAGTTTAACTCACACCAGAATCGTAGTAGGGATATCCTCAGTGGGATCAAAGTCCAAAGTCCATCTGTTTAAATACATTCCTCTACTTCTGAAAAATAAGGATCATTTCTGAAGATACCCTCTTTTTCTTCCTTGAATTAAAATAAAAAGGTGAAGAATTTGTTAACCACAACAAATGTGTCCAAGTTTTCTTTCATCTTATCCTTCTAGTTATTATCCTTCCAAAATTCCATTGACTTGGGTGAAGGCCACATTCCTGTGTACTTTCCAACAAGAGCCTAATCTGAATAATCTAGAGATGATTTGCATAAAATCATAGGTAGTGACACTGAAGGGATCGACTCCATTCATTATATGAACTTTGAGGTGTTTGAATTGGATCTTTGTCTTTGTGGGAGGGAAGAGATCAACACCTGAAAGGAAACTACCTTGTTAAGAGGAGGAGGAGAATCCCCCTCTAGGGAAGCCATTACTGGTGAAAGTAGGGAAGAAGTTGAGCCGAGCATGATATATATCTTTGATAATATTAACTGAAATCTAGAAAACAAACCATTAACAATAATTACTTTTTGGATTAAATTAAACCACACTTGTAAAAAAAAAAGTAAAATTCCATAAATGTAATCAAACATCAAAAAGTTAGAATTGAAATTAAAAGTATGTAAGTGTGATACATAAATATAACCCAATGTGGGAGAAGTAATGGTTGAAAGAAAGTGCGTACATATGAGAGAGATATTTTTCTATATGCATGCATATGAGGTAGATATTTTTCTATTTATATAGAGGCATTAGAGGTATTTAGTAAGGGGACATTTTTATAGACCATTTCGTTTTATGGAGCATTTTCATTGAGATATTATCATCCATTATTTTCATGAAGGCATTTTATGTAACCTTAAGTTATGAGTTTGATTTAATCTGGTGCATAAATTTCTTTTCTTGACCTTGTTTATATTTTATTATTTATTTAATACAAATAACCTGTATATTTATTGAAATTCCTTGAGCGGAAATCTAGCCAAGCATCTCTATATAATCTTTTTGAATATATAGAATTATTAGAGAAATGTAAAGAAAGAAAGATTTCAAACCTCAAACAGAGTTATAGGTAATATTTGATAGTAAGTTTAGATGATTTGAAAACAAAATTTAGAGACATATAAACAATAAAAAATAGGCTTGGAGAAAAACCATAGAAAATAGAGATTAGGTTATAAGAAATGGAAAAGTAAAGTCAAGAAAATAAACAATCAACCCAAAAACTAGAGGTCACTATTCTAGAAAATCTTAACATGAGGAATAAGATTCAATAGCTAGAAGAAAGCTAAATAACAAATTTTCCACTAAACAATTTATAAGGTAAATTGTATATCAAGCCCATCAAATAGGAAATGAATAAGCCTATAAGGAGTTAGACCTTGAGTTTAACAAAAGATCATTGAACCTCATAACTTTTGGATTGAAAGAGAAGAAAGACAAGGACACATTAGCACTAGTGAAGGAAGAACTACAAAATACTTTCAAATCAAAACAACTTGTCTCATACAAGCAAGGATGTTGGAAAAAATAATTGAACATGAGAATAGGTTAATACATGTAAGATAATCTCTAGTGACCATAAATATGGCATACTCAATAAAGATCTAACGATCTTTAAAAGGGTTGGAGTTATTTATAAATGAAGACCTCATTTGTTAGGTCCCTCTAATACTAGCATACCCCCCTTATTTTTATTGTTAGTGTATCCCCCTATTGTTATTGTTGTGACCATGTATTCCCCATGTTGTTATTTTTGTGTCCCATAGAAGTCCACTATCGTTATTGTTGTGCCTTTACATTATTATTGTTATGCAGGCTCTGATAATATTGTGACCCCTTAGACTCCTATATATACCAAGGAGGTCTTATAATTTGTATCATCCAATAATTGTTTATTTATGTAATGTAAAGGAGGTTCCCCCCTCAAAGGGGATAATTTTCAAGTCGTTGATCTATATTTTCTTCTATTTTGTGAGTTGGTTGCATAACATTACGTATTAGAGCTTTGGATTCTAGGGTTTCACTGCTTCAAACAAGTCATCTTGGAATTTTCGCTATAATTGTTTTTCTATGAGCCTTTAGAAGCTAAAATTTTGACCACATGGTTTATACATCTTGGTGAACTCCGTGTAGAAATTTCAGATCTTGGTTCACTATATTTTCGAAGGTATGGCCTAAATAAGTTAGAGTTTTTTAGGCTCCAGAATTCAATCTCAAATAGGTTACATAGGGAAAATTGGCATAACTTTCTCTCTGAGAATCAGATTTGAATTTCGTCAAAAATTACTGAAATGAAAGAGACTATAGTTTTTCCTGTATCATTTTTAGGGTTGAAGATCGAAACAATGACACGTAGCATTCCATTAGGTTTCCTCTACTAAACCAATCTAAAATCAAGTCATCATGGGAGATTGGGCATAACTCTTTCTTGAAGAATCTAATATCGGTCTAACTCTTGGGATTGAAAAGAAGACTTATATGGATACCACAAAACTAAATTTTAGACCTTTTAGATAAAAAAATGCGGATATACAAAAGTTTAAATATCGAGCTCCTAAAAATCAAGAAAAATGTGTGTATTTTTATTTTTATTTTCATAACTTTTGTTTGGAAAATCATTTTGAAGTGATTCAAACAATAGAGTGAAGCATAAATATCATTGTTTGATTCCAAAATTCCTCAGAACAAAAGAATGGACACACCTATTAAGAAACCATAAATCTCTTCTATGAGGCATGAAGAAGAGGAAGAAATGCATCATGATATCTCAAAATTACGAGACCAAGTGCAACAAATTTCGCTCTTGCAAAAGTAACAAAAAATGAATTGGAAGCCATGATGAATTTTAAGATAGATGGTGTAAAAAGGGACATGGGAGTTTTCAATTATGGTTTAAAAGCATACATGGAAGCAATGATAAATGTCAAGATAAAAAGGTTGAAGGAAGGTTTGGCAAAGTTGCTAGAAGAAAGGCTTCCCAATGGTGACAAGGTAATCCATGAAAAACATGATGATAAAAAAAGGAATGTGAATTATGATTTTAGAGAATCCAATAATAGGTTTAAGAACCACAACATTCCAAATATTGATATGAGGAAGTTTGACGGCAAGGATCTCATAACATGGATACAACAGATGGAGCAATATTTTGATCTCCATGATGTGTAACACACACAAAAGCTACACATTTTGGATATTTATATTTAGAACCCAAGCATTTTGTATGGTATCGATGGCTTTATTCTCATAAACCATTTGTCACTTGGTAAATTTTTATGAAGGAAATGATAACACATTATGAGGATACAAAGAGAAACACCTTCTTTAGCAAATTGATAAATCTTAAACGAAAGTGTTCAATGGCAGAGCACATTTAGGACTTCCAAAAATTGAATATCAACGTAACGAATATTCCTGAAGAGCATAAGATTGATGTATTCATAGGGACTTTAAAGGATAACATCCAACATGAGGTTTGCCTTTAGGAACCTGATTCATTGGAGAAGGAATTCAGGGTGGCAATAAAGGGCGAAAGAAAAATTATGGCAACAAGGAAGTCTACCACTCACAACTATAAAGATGGAAATGTTGTTGCTCCTTGCCTTCAAAAACCTACAAGGTTGACACCACAAAAATTAGAGGAAAAAAAGAGCAAAACGGATTTGTTATAGTTGTGATAGAAAATACACCAAAGGTAATAAGTGTGTTGAGAAGAAAATATTCTACATAGATTACGAAGAGGAGGAAGAAAAGGAATAAGAAACATCAAAAGCAGAGGATATACATCAAGAAACAACCTCGGAGAAATAAGAAATGAATATGACCATATCTTTTAATGAAATAAAAGGAATTACCACCCTCAAACTCTCAAGATAGAAGGATATATCAAGAATAACAAGGTAATAGTGTTGATTGATTCGGGTAGTACCCATAATTTTATTCATTGTAAGATAGTGTTGTGGCCACCAACAACCCCCTCCTTATGAAGTGTTATTGCTAATACTAAATAAGTGGGGATCCCCAATAAAAAAAAATTAAAAATCAATTAGTGTTATATTTCCTTTTAGATGAAACTTACAACATCATGGACTTAGGAAAATACCTTTGAAGAATCTAAAAACCTAAGTTTCATAATGAAGAAAGTAAATTCACTCCTTAAGAGATATCGCATAGCGCAAAGAATGATAGGGTACCTTCTAATGAGTTAAAATGATAAAAAACGCGAGATTGCGACGCGAAACTTCATTGCATCGCATACATTAAAGAAACACTCACATTCATAAACTTTAAAATCGCCGATATGCGATATCGCATATCGCGCATCGCAAAAATCACATGAATTACACATAAGGATTATAACGATTAAGCGATCTGCGATACTGTGATATTACAATACTGCGATACCGCGATACTGCGAAGTTGCGATGTTGCAATATTGCGATATTGCGACCTTGCAATAGAACAGCACGATGATGTTGCGATATTGTGATACTGCGACCTTGCGATAGAACAACATGATGAAATTGCGATATTGCAATACTGCGATCTGCAATATCGCAAAGAAAAATCACAGGACCTCTCCATCGCAGTTGGTTTTGGCTCATTATTCGAGAAAACGTTTTCTAAGCCAAGAACTGGTCATGCATTTTAATGCGAATTAATGAGTTGTTGCCAGTTGTTAATGAAGTATGGTGTTGTTTTTTTCGAAGAACTAGTTCACGAAAGGTGGCATGTTTTGTATATCTTCGGCATTTAAAGTTTTCTTGTCATTATTCTTTTCATTACTTCCACCTCAAATGTAAATTGCAGGAATGAAGGACAAGGCGTTATACAAGGCAGTATGCAGAAAACTATGAGGAGGAAAGGCAGTACTCCAATGTCCATTTCGGAAGGCACACCTAATCCACTTAAGGAAAAGAAAGAGTCGCAGAACTCTTCTGAGGCATCCATCACAGATTTCTCATATACGGCCATGGTTGAATGGGTACTGAACGATGCTGATAACAGAAACAGACAGTTTAATGCTCAGGGTCAGGAACTCACGGAATCACTGTTGTTACAAATTTTGAGGTTTATACCCAATGAGAGAAAAAGGAACAAGAGGCGAAAAATGCATCAGGGAAGCCCGGATCAAGAAACAGAGGCAGTTTCCTAATTACTCAGTCACCTGCAAGCCCCGAAAATTGCAAGAAAGCAGCGATAGAAACAAACTGGAAACAGAAAACTAAAGGAAAAGCAAAAGCAGTCCAAGGGTTAACCAAGTTGAAATGGGATTATTACCAGGTAATGCCACATAGTCATTGGATGACTCTCAAGTATATCATCAATTTTATTGAGAAGATAATGTCAGCTCTTGTCGATTCTGTTTACTTAACTCAACCAAAGACGGAAAACAATCAACCAACTCCACTCAGGAAAGTACTGAATGCTTGCGATGTTAAGGAGCAAATTTAGAAATAGTTAGATATTATATTTAATTTTAGAAATAGTTTTTCTTAGAAAGAGGACGGTCATTTAAACCAAATCCTAAATTTCTGTAAATAAGTTATTTAGTTAGTAGTATTTAAACCCTTCTCATGCATTTAGAGAAGGGTCCAGAAATTTATCAAAAACTTGTCCTCAGAACATGCACTTTTGCACCCTCAGAGGAGGTTTTGGTGAATGAATGGAACAGGGTTTATTTGATATTTGCATTTGATATTTGCTACTGATATTGCACTTCTGTACTCTTAGTGTATGTTAAATCAAGGAGAGATAAATCAATTGTTGCTTGAAGCTCATGAGTAGGACTAGTTATAATTGGTACTTTTATCTCTTAACCATTTCTGCTTATGCGTTAAAGTGATATTCAGTTTTTAGTTGTTTATATATTATAGCATGGATGCCTGAGTTATCATTTGGCACTTTTGCATGGTGATAACTACTTGTTTATGCTTAGTGTATGAGTAGCTCATTTATGCGATAAGTTTTCACAACTGTTTCGTCTAACTTCTTATACGAAGTAGTTCATCTTTATTGAATTCTTTTCGTATAATAGCTTAATGATCTTTATTACCAGTTATTATTTGAAATCCTTTTAGATCGCATAGAAGAAATATCACACCCCAAGTTAGCATAAATTTTGATATTTTTTCTGTTTATTAGAGTACAACAGCATAGTATTAGATTAGAATTAGGATAGAAGTATTCCATTTAGAACAGAAATACCCATCTTTCTCACACACACACTGAATTGGGAAGCTGGTCCCATATCCCCAGTCGGACCCACTATACCAAACAGATAAGGAGTTGCCAACCAAGGTCCAGACCAGGCGGGTATCCCCCTTGTTGTTGACCCGATTTTCGCGGCCTTCAACATATTTGGCGCTAGAAGTAGGGCCTGGACTATGAATGGCAAGTAAATCCAAATCAAAATACTATTCTGAGAGTAAATCGCTCTACCATCTCCCCCGACTTCTCCATTACACTTAAATCCAAAGTTAGAAGTCGCCAGAGCATCAACCACTGCTACAAATCTTGACATTTCAGAACAATCTGTTATTGAACCTCCTGAAGTTGAATCTATGATTCACAAACTTCAGCGATTTTCCATTTCCCCTCAAAGATCTGATAAATCTCAGGGCATCGTGACTTCGCAGTATAACCCTGCTCATCCCCTGACCAGATTAAAGAGTGAAAATTTTGGTGTTCGACCAACCAAATTACCTCTTCCCAAAAGGAAAAGAGTAAGGAAGTCACCTAAAGGGTCCGACAGTGAGACTCTTTCATCAACATCATCCATCTCAAACTCTCCAGCGCGAAGTCAACCATCCACTCCTCCACTCCAGACCATTATCAATCCACCCAGTGGAATCCCTACAACTCCTCCTCAAATCATCTGCGATCATAATAACCTCATCTTCTCAACCACAGGGATCATCTTCTACAAATCCCCCTGTTAGCAATTCAGCAATGGCCCAGTCTCCATGGAACAACCCTAGGGCAGTCTTAATGCCTACACCCTTGATTCAAATACAGGCCCATCCTGAGAAATGGCTGCCTAAGTTCAATCCCGAGGCAGGCATGCTAGCAGAAGAGCACATAAACAACTTTATGCTATCCATTAACCTCAGCGGCGTTACTAATGAAGATGTTGTTGTTCGAATGTTTCCTTATACTCTGCAAGGAACAACCAAATCGTGGTATTTCTCATTACCCTCTAGATCTATTACTAGTTGGGACATCTTCCAAGACCAATTCCTAACCAAGTTTGGTGACGACAGGTCTACGGCAACGTTAATCAACGACCTATCCAACCTTAGGGCCGAATCTAGAGAGCCTATCAAAGACTTCAATCTACGTTTCAATAAAATTCTAAACAAAATTCCTACTTCTTCCCAACCCAGCGAGGAAGTGCGATGTGAATGGTATATCACTGCATTACCATAAAACATAGCAATCTTCGTGGACAGGGCTAATAAAACAACCCTAGCCGAAAACATGAAAGAAGCCATAATAGTAGAGAAACGTATAATAGCCTTAGAGAAGAAATCCGTGATAGAAGAACGTAAATCTAAGAAGGTCGCCTTCAAAGAAGAGTCCAAGAAGAAACAAACAAAAGATCCATTCGATTTGGAGGGATTGCAAAAAGTTTCGAAGACCATTCCAATGAAATGGTCGACATAAAAAAACAAGTAGCAGAAACTTCTTCAAAAAGGCCTTACAGAGCTTTTAAAAGAGGCCTGTCAACGGATTCAAGGCCACCCAATGCTATAACAAGTGTTGAATCTGAGGAAGAGGAAGAGGAAATTGCCACTGAAGGGAAAACCGATCATGAAGAAGTTGTAGAATTACAAGGAATGTGGGATTTGATCCTCCCACAAGAGGAAGATCAAGAAGTATTCCCAGTTAACACACAAAGTAGAAATCAGCTTGATCCTTCGCAAACTACCCCAAAACCAAAGAGCGCAAGCTCTGCGACAGAGGATAAAGTCGCAACAAAGAAAACGACATCTAAAGCGACTCAAACTAGCCCAGTCCAAACAAATTCACCTACTCCATCTAAAATGTTGATTGTTTCGGATGAAATGGAGTACAATATTATAGAAGACATGAAAAAGGCTGGGGCCAACATCACCCTGTACGAATTGAACAAGCTAAAGCATCAACAAAAGATAATGATGAAAGAATTACATGCTGTGCTAGTTGCGCCTTTGCCTACCGCTGTAATTTCTCAAGCTTCTCAGAACATGGGAAGACCTCCAACTAATACGACTAACAAAATTGATCCAAATGACATTGCTTTAATTGGAGAAAGATCGAGATCTCATACTCCCCCTTTTCTCCTTACTTTTGAAATTTTTAACAAAAATGTACATAATTGTTTAGTGGATTGAGGTGCTTCATCGAATATTTTACCAAAGTCCATATGCACCAAATTAAACGTTCAACCACAGAAATACGTTGTTCACATAGTTCAGCTAGATCGATCTCAAGTCAAATTCATCGGCGAACTAAATGAAGTAACCATAAGGCTGTCATCCAACCCGAAGGTATGTCAAGTTATTGACATTTTAGTCGCTGATATCCTTGAATTTTATGGCTTAATTCTTAGCAGGGATTGGTCAGAAAAACTGCATGGATACTTCGCAACTAACTAGTCGCACATGTGGCTGCCTTACAATGGTAAGCCAAATCAAATAAAAGTTGAACGAGAATTAAATCAGAAGTACATAGTAACGGAATTAGAGGGGGAAAATGAACCAGTAGCATATAACAGTAGCATAATTGGCAATTACTCAGTTGATTCTTTTCTCGGCAATTTTAATGCTCATACGTCACCTTATTTAGAACATTATGTTTTATCCCAAGTTGAAAATTTTTCTCAAACGGATAGTTCAAAATGTATCAATTTTTTAGATAGACCTGTAAATAAATCTTTGTTTTGGAAATTATTTTTTGATGGTTCTAAATCTAATGAAGGAGCAAGAGCAGGATGCGTGCTAATTAGTCCAGAAGGAGATAAAATCATGTTAACATGTAGGCTCGAATTTGATTGTACCAACAATACAGCAGAATATAAGGCTTTAGTCCAAGGGTTGTACAAAGCAATAGGGCCAAACATAAAGTACCTCCAAGTCTTCGGAGACTCTGAAATTGTAGTCAGACAAGTACGGAATACTATACATTGATTATCAGGTCATTTAAAACACTATCAATCTTTAGTTCAAGATCTGACTGAGCATTTTATAGCATTCAATATCTCATCAATTCCCAGACTCCAGAATGCAAGCACTGACCTTTTAGCTAACGTAGCTTCTAAGCTCATTCCTTCAGAAGATTTTAGTCCAGATAGATTCTCAATAGAATTAATCTTTATACCTTTTATTCCTGACAACATCACAAATTGGAGAATATTCAACGACGATCCTGATATCATAAATTTCCTTACTTCTGAAGGATCCTACTCCAACCAAATAATCGACGAAGATCAACATGATCAACAATTACAACGAGATATCACTAACAATGCTATACCTAAATCAGTGGTCAAGTTAGAAGACATGTACGATTTGAAAGATCGGTTTAAAAGGTCTACCAATTCAAAGCTCCAAAGTTCAACTTTGAATTGTGAATTAGTAAACCTAGGAATCGATGCCAAACCCCAAAACATAAATCTAGGCCTTGGCCAAGCTCCTGAAGAAAAACTAGCATATATTCGTCTTTTGAGTCAATAAAAAAATGTTTTTTCTTGGAACTATGATGAACTCAAAACATACGACACTTGTATCATCCAACATACTATTCCAATGACCGATAATGAAAAACCTGTCCAACAAAAATTGAGAAAGATTCATCCCAACTTAGAAAATCAGATAAAAACCGAACTCAATAAGCTGTTGAAAGCCAAGATAATCTTTCACGTTAGACATTCTAAATGGGTCTCCAATATGGTACCTATTAGAAAGAAAAATGGAGATATTAGAATTTGTATTGACTTTCGCAATCTTAACAAAGCTTGTCAAAAAGACAATTTTCCCTTACCACCTATGGAGCATATATTGCAGGTAGTGGCAGGCTCAGAATTAATGTCTTTCTTGGATGGATTTTCAGTATACAATCAAGTTTTGGTACATCCTGATGATCAATTGAAGACCACATTCAGAACTAAATGGGGCACATATGCATATTGAAAGATGCCGTTTGGTTTGATTAATGTTGGTGCCACATTCCAGAGAGCCATGAACATTGCATTTAAAGGTTTAGTCAATAAATCTATAGTAATTTATTTGGATGATATATCCATGTACTCAAAGAAACGAAGCAACCATCTCAAAGACTTGAAACAAATCTTCCAACAATGTTTAAGGTACGGAATTTCACTTAACCCAAAGAAATCTTTTTTCGCATTAAGTGAAGGGAAACTTCTAGGATTCATAGTGTCAAAATCTGGAATTCACATCGATTCTAACAGAATTAAATAAATTTCTGAAATATCCCTACCTTATAACAAAAAATCCATGCAATCTTTCCTTGGTCAAATCAATTTTGTAAAGAGATCTGTTCCATATTTTTCACGAATCGTATCTCCCTTACAAACCATGATCAAGAAGAACTCTAATTTTAAATGGGGCCAAGATGAACATGAAGCGTTCAACCTGATCAAACAGGCTATTATCAATGCTCCATCTTTAGCAACTCCAAATTTTTCAGAGCCTTTTATTTTATACACAATTGCCTCAGATAGGTCATATGCTTTGATACTCACTCAAACGAATCAAGAAAAGGCGAAAGCACCAATTGCTTTTTTCAGTTCAAATTTGCAGGGTGCTGAATTAAATTACTCAGATGTGGAGAAACACGCTTATGCTATTTTCAAAGCAATCAAATACTTTAGGCCTTTTCTACTCAAAACCCATACTAAAATTATAGTATTGTTTCCAGCGGTAAGGAATCTTCTAGTACAAAAGGATGTGGGTAAGAAGAGGGCCAATTGGGTTACTGCCTTACAAGGATATGACATAGAAATTAAACCAGCAAACATTGTAAGAGGTCAAGGCTTTTGCAAAATGCTGACTGGAGCATCGCAAATTTCTGAAATTCCACCTTTAGAGGTACAAGTGTGCGAGGTAGGTCTAAACGATGAAGAGTCATTATACGTTGATATCATTTATTATCTTAAGAATGGATATGCTCCTTGATACCTTGATCATACTAAGAAAATAGCTATAAGGTTGAAAGCCAAACAATATCAGCTCATAAATGATATTCTTTTTAGAATGAATTACAATTCTGTTCTCCTTAGATGTCTTGAGAAATCTGAAGCAGATAAAGTTTTGCAGGAACTCCACGATGGGCCAGCAGGCGGACACTATGCTGGAGATGCTATTGCACATAAAATCTTGCGCATAGGGTATTACTGGACCACATTATTCAAAGACTCGCACAGTTACGTGAGGAAATGTCAAGTCTGCCAAACTACTGCTGGGAGACAATTGAATCCATCCTTACCACTACAACCAGTTAACATCGACCAACCTTTCAGTCAGTGGGGATTGGACATAATAGGTGAGATCGTTCCTCACTCTTCCAAGTAGCATAGATATATGCTTACAGCAACAGATTATTTTACTAAGTGGGTAGAAGCAGTTCCACTCAAGATGGCTAATGCTGAAAATATCATTGAGTTCATAGATCAATTTATAATCACCAAGTTTGGATTACCTTCCACTTTAATGTTCGATAATGCATCATACTTTTCTGGAAATGAAATGACTGAATTTGCACTTAAAAGAGGATTCAAACTTAAATATTCGGCCAATTATTACCCACAGGGCAATGGGTTAGCCGAGTCTACAAATAAAAACCTAGTCAGGATTATCAAAAGAACAGTAGACCAAAACCATAAAAATTGGCATAAATCCTTAATATACGCTTTATGGGCAGACCGAATAACGAGAAAAGCTTCCATCGGCACTTCTCCCTTTAATTTAGTTTATTGGAGAGAAGTGGTTCTTCTGACTCATTTAGCAATTCCTTCTTTGTCTCTAGTTCAATACATTGATGAATTACCAACTTCCTCATTACACCTAAGACAAATGGAAATAATCAAATTAGAAGAAGAGCGAGAACAAGCTAAGAAAATGCACGCTCATCATCAAGCACTAGTAAAATCCTCTTTTGATTCAAATATAATGACCAGAAAAGATTTTCAGATGGGAGACTTAGTTTTAAAATGGGACAAGGCACATGAAGAAAAGGGGAAACATACAAAATTTTAAAGAGTGTGGTTTGGTCCTTTTCAAATTGTAGAAGTCTTAGGTCCATCGACATTTGTGTTACAGGATTTAGCAGGTAAAAGAGACTCTTTGCCTGTCAATGGACAAATTCTTAAGAAATATTTTCCATAGAAGATTATTCTTCTATTTTTGTAAAGTAATAGTTTTTCTTTTTCATAATAAAACCATTTGTGAATGGTTACATTAGGCATTTACGAAAAAGACACCAACTCTCTTTCAGATTTTGATTTTTCGCTTGTATAAATAGCAAATCTTTTGGAAAATTGATCTTTATTATTGAAAGATACAGTTAAAGACTCTAACCTAGATATGACACTAGTTTCAACTTCATAAAGTTTGATGAAAATAACCTTTAGTGAAGAAATTGTTTTATATCAGTGCAATGAAAGGTATCAATAACAAAATAAAGATTCTTTGTCGAACAGCTACTTCCAAAAAACTCTATCATTGTCGTCCAAAGTTATCTAAAGGAAGCAATGACTTCCTCCCTGCTAAGGAAATCACAAATTTCAGAGGAACAATCCAAGGATACACTTCATCTTGAAGAATGAGAGGTCTCATCACGAACCGGCTTATCATAATCACAGATATTATAACTTGCTAACTTTGCCAAATACTGCATACCACAATAAGGAAATGACTCAAGATTGTTACAATCAAGAGACAAGGGGTCTCATCACGAGCCAGCTTGTTCAGCAAAGTTATAAATCGAGTGAATATTGTGTCATAAATTGGCTATCAAACCAAGACATTGTTCTTTAAGAATAAAAAGAAAATCAAAGCAATAAGTGTGGATGTGGATTCTTCTTTGAGAGTTGTAG